>KZ653115.1:28885-39166 GCA_001010745.2 Gerris buenoi | reverse complement strand
TATAGGTCCAGAGTTGGGTGGGGCATCGTCGGGCCCCTGATGAGTCGGTAGCGACGAAACGATGCAGGACATGGCGTTTTGCCGAGCCAACATTTTGTGACGTTTGTCTGGTGTTGGAACAGTTCCTATGTGTCATGCTTGCGTGGCACATCCCTTGGTGTCTCTCACATATGGTTTTATGAGAGTAGTCGGCTAGCTCCAGCACGGGTCAGATTGTGCTCCGTTATAATTGATCTTTTTTTCAGTTTCAAGTGTCTAATTGACAATAAATTTAGTACCGATCGAAAGGAAAATTGATTGTGATTATATCTGTAGAATCTTAGAGAGGTAGTCCCATAATTGTGCCCACAAAGTGCGAATTAAATTAGTTAGTTTAGTTAAAGAAATGTCGGATTTTTTAAAGAAAGAATAAGCGTGGTTCAGAATCATACGAGTATAAACAATAACGCTTGAGTGGGGAGAAGGTGGGGACGTGGACGTGACAAGTATAAACGCATCTATAGCTTATTACCGTTGAGTGATAGCTGTCAAGGTTACACGCAAGTAGTGTGTTTATTTATACTGATAATGATTTAGTTCGGACTCGTTAAATCTTTATACTGAAATGTCAACACACTCGGAGTCCATATACTCCAGTTTTTAACCACATTAATTAAATGTTCCACAACTATGAATTCTTTATATTTTTTTATTATTATTTATTGCAAATAATAAGCTTTCTTCTTTAAAACTGGTTTAAATTATTATGTCATATATCGATAGCTATTTTTCACCGACGGTAAAAAGGAAAAGGGAAGAAACGGAGGGAGTAGATGCAAACACCATGACAAATGACACTACATGTAGCTCAGCAGGAGCTCAGAAATGTTGCTGTGATGTAAAGCAACTGATGCAGTCCTTTAGCGAACTTATTGATCAGAAAGGCCTTGCAACCAAAGAAGATCTAATTGCTTTAAACACAAAAGTTGAATTCAACAGAGAAGAGCATCTAGAATTAAAAAGAGAAGTCAATGAACTTAAAATCAGATGCAAGGAATATGAATCGACTATTGATAGAATCATAAATAAATCTAATAATAAGAATCTTATATTCAATAATCTTGATTACGATTTAAATGATGAGACCGACTATGTAAAAATCATCCATTCTTTTTGTGTCGAACTCTTGGGTGCGCCAAGCAATCTTAAGATAGACAATGCTTACCCGATTGGGAATAAAAATAATAAAAGAAGACCTATACTAACTTCATTTCAGTGCGAACGAGACAAGGTGTTTATGCTAAAAAACACAAAAAAACTTAAAGGTACTCAATATGTCATCCAACCCGACTATTCTAGGCTTATGAGAAGTAAACGGTCCCGACTGTTTCAAATTAAGCATGAAATTAATAAACTAGAGCCGTCCATAAAAATGTTAGTTAGAAGAGACAACTTGGTGATCAATGGCTTCAAGTTTTTCTGGGAGTTGGAGGCAGGATTACGCTTTGGCGGAAATGAAGGCAGTATAAAGCTAAAAGAAATTATTAAGAGGGACCTGAGTGAAGAGATCATGAATTTAATAAAAACCCCTCTGAACTATGGAGCTACTACAACTGAAGCTGAGACATCAAGAAAAGATCAAGCCAAAGAAAATAATATAAATACTAATGAACACCGGATTTGACTAGAAGAACCTACTAAGAAAAATAAAAACACAGATGAATTATGTGAGAAGAAGAAAGAGAATAAAATAAATAAAAAGGAACTAAACAAAACTGAACAGACAAAAATACTATCCTACAATGTTGGAGGGCTCAATAAGAATATAGGAAACGCAGAGTTTTGGAATTTTTTAAAATCCTATGATATTATATTGTTATACGAAACTCTGGTATTAAACGAAAAGCTAGCGCCTTTGAAGTTTTACCTACAAGGTTAAGGAGCCCTATGGATACCAGCACAGAGACCGACCGGAAGAGGAAGACCGAGTGGGGGACTCCTACTAGCAGTCTCCAAGACTTTGAAAAATATTAAAATTAAATTTAATTGTATTGATAGAATTAATACTATTCTGTTATCATCAAATGAGATAAAAATATGCATTATACCTGTATATTTAAATCCAAATAGGTGGAGAGAAGATTTTAATTATTGTTGTGAATGTGTAAGACAAGCCAAATGTGAAAATATAATTTTAATAGGGGACACTAATGCTAGAGTAGGTAATTTGCAGTCGTTGCCTGATGAGCTGATGTCTGAATTCGGGTTGTCGAGTGACCGTATGTCTAAAGATCTGATTTGTGATGATAGAGGTAAGAGATTGATTTAACTGTGTGATGATTACGGATTAGTTCTTCTGAACGGGCGAACACCGGATGATTTTCAAGGTGAGTTAACTTTCATTAATAAGAACGGTTGATCTGTTATCGACCACTGTTTTGTTTCTCTCAGTCTTCTTCCCCAAGTAGTCGGGTTTTCTGTCGGTAACGATCTGTATTCGGATCATTTTCCTATTTCGCTTATACTTAAAAATCAAAATACAGGCTTAAATTCAGAAGGAGATGAACCACCCCTCTTAACTTTGTTACCGAAACTTAAATGGCGCAGTGAGGCTGGGCATTCATACGGTCTTACTTTAAACAAGTGTCTAAACAATATCGGGGATCTGAGGGAGTTAAGTCCTGATGACGGGGTTCAATGTATTAAGGATGTAATTGTTTCAGCATCGAATAGAATGGAAAAAGGGAAAACAGCTGGGGGATTCAAACAGCCCTGGTTTAATATGAAGTGTAATAAAGCCCGTACTAAAGTGTTCAAACTTCTCAACTTTGCCCGTAAAAACAACTCAATATTTACAAAAAATCTTTATTCTACAGCCTTAAGCAACTTCAGAAAAATTTGTAATGAAGAAAAACAAAACTTTTATGACAACTACACTCAGAGCCTACTTAATATAAAAACCAATCAAGATTTCTGGAAGGTAACACGGGCATTACGTAGGAAACCTCTCATGACAGGAAATATACAGATAAGTGAATGGGTCCAACACTTCCGATCATTATTAAACCCACCCTTAACTTCCGGATCTATTTGTTTTGCAGAACCCTACATATCGAATCCACTATTAGATCGGCCAATAATCCTAGAAGAGGTAGAATCAAGCATACATTTATTAAAAAGTAACAAAGCTCCGGGCTTCGACCGGATTCCTAGTGAATTTTATAAACATGCAACTTTAGAGCTAAAAGTAAAAATACACGAGTTATTCTCGAAGATATTTGAAATAGGACATGTGCCAAATTCTTTTAAAAACGCCATAGTATTTCCGATTCACAAAAAAGGTGACCTCAACAATGTTGAGAATTACAGGGGTATATCACTTATGGATACGCATCCAAAATTTTATATATATATTTTAAACTTTTTTCTATCTCTTGTAGAAAAATAACCCTCCTGAAAAAACAGTAACCTTGTAAAATCTAAACAGTTTAAGATAAATTAATGAAACTTGGGGGATCTATACCATGTAAAGGGAAGTTAAAATTAATTCATTCCCACCCTAGTGGTAACCACCCTTTTTTGCCCCTAGGCCACCCAACTTAATAATTTCAAATTGGAATAGTATTTTTGATTGCAGATTTGAAATCTATGGCAAAAAAGTAAGAAAAATTTACTTCTTAAATTTTTAATGTCCAACTATAATTTTACCCCCATATGAAAGCAAAATAATAAAAATGGTAGATTTCAGTGTACTTGTAAACGAAAAATCCTGTATTGAATATTGTACACTTGTATATTAATTGAGTTTTTGTTTTTATAATAAATATGAATCAATCAAATTACTTTAATTTACAAATACAATATATTTGTTTAATTAAGCAGGCTAGAATTAATATGTTTGTGTGGTTTGTTTATTTAGGTTCGGTATCCAGATCGTATTACACTAATTCGAGGTAACCACGAGTCGAGGCAGATCACCCAGGTGTACGGGTTCTATGACGAGTGTCTGAGGAAGTATGGCTCGACCACAGTCTGGCGATACTGCACTGAGATATTCGATTATTTATCCTTATCAGCCATCATAGACGGAAAGGTCAGTACAACTTAATACTTTTAACTCAGCTTATGAAAATTTAACTATTTCTAGGTCTAAATGCAAGATAGACCACTTTACCATGTCACACTTAAGGTAGGTTATGATTTATGTGACTGGTGGATCACCAAGTGTCGTTTAATTTTAACATAACTTACGTTTTTGGTAGTATTCATACTACAGAAAGATTAAATTTTAATTTAAATCAAATTATAATTATTATTAACTACGGAAAACAGACAGAGAAAAATAGACTCCTGCCCCGGAATTTGAACCACAGGTTTTTTCCCGTATAGCGCTCTACCAACTAAGCTACACTGAAGAATAATTTCCTCTGTCGTTAACGATACCTTGTCCTGAATTTAAGCTTTTAATTTTTCCATAAATCTGAGAAGTCTACATTAATGACATAGAACTAGACCGAGAAATGATGCTTATAATTATAAAGTACCCAATTAGTACAATCAATTAGAAATTAATTTTTTACGTTTTTGGTATTATTCATACTACGGAAAGATTAAAATTTAATTAAACCAAAAACACTACAGCATTTGCATGTTTTCTTTTGGGTCTCTTCGGGGTTTTTTTTAAATTAGGTAATCATTTAAACCATAATTCTTTTTTTCCTTGCTATATTTCGCCCTATACCTTGGGCTTCTTCAGGCTCTTCTTTTTAGATCCATCAGAAGGAGACTGAATGTTAAACAGAGGAGATTCAAGTCCATTTTTATTTAAAAGTGTTACACAATTTGTAAATTTTTGTTAAAGTTTAATTTTTATATTTATGTGTAATTTTATATATATTGACTAAATTATTGACAAATTTTATTTTAATAAAATTATGGATCTAAAAAGAAGAGCCTGAAGAAGCCCAAGGTGTAGGGCGAAATATAGCAAGGAAAAAAAGAATTATGGTTTAAATTATTACCTAATTTAAAAAAACCCTGAAGAGACCCAAAAGAAAACATGCAAATACTGTAGTGTTTTTGGTTTAATGAATTGAAAAAAAGGGTTAAAAAAAAAACTACTTAAGAAAAATTAAAATTTAAATCAAATTATAATTATTATTAAATTCAAATCTAAAGTCTATTTTTCTCTGTCTGTTTCCCGTAGTTAATAATAATTATAATTTGATTTAAAGTTAAACATAACTTAAAAATTTATAATGACTTAAGAATATCTCTTATAATTTTTTTTTAAAACTTCAATATTAATATAAACTATTTTTGATTAAAAAAAATGATCCTCTCAACCTACACCACTTAATAAGCTTTAAATCAACAACAAACAAATACTTCAAAATATTCCAATTTTAAGTGGGGCAACAAACCATTGTTGGAAAAGAAAACATGGCCAGCTTGCAGCTTGTGTAGGCCTTATTGATGATGATTTTTTGAAAGAGATATTGATCAGTTGTGGATGGATAATACTTTTCTACGATTTTTCAATTTATTAGTTCTATCTGACTTTTATTGTTAGATCAATTTCTTTAATACTTGATTTAACAAACATTAAAGCATTATTTTTAATGGTGCAATCTAATGTCTATATCATAGTCAGCTGAGAGTGTCCGCTCAAAATTGTTTAAGAATATATTATAATAGCATATTATATTCCGTAGAGACTCCTTCGCCATGTCAAGTGTGCAACATGACGGAATGCGAAACCTTGCTGCATATATTCCTCTTCTGTCCAGCCTACGAATCATACAGGAACATCCTGTTCACTGATATCACGGAAGAAAAATGGATCAAACTCTCTCTAGAAGATATCCTTTCATTTAGCTGTCAAAAATATTTTAATAGAACTTATCACTTTATTACCTCTGTTATAAAGCGTAGAGCTTGTCTCCTCGAAACTACAGTAGAAACCCGGAAATCCGAACTAATTGGGACCAGGGTCGGTTCGGATTTCTGAATTGTTCGGATTATCGGGAGGTCTGGTTTTATTGTCCATTAAAATAATTAAATTGTTGCTGGTATAGCTTAGAGGTATATTCTTACGTTCCGGCAAGAGAAATACCTAGTATTTCTGTTAAAAGAAAGAGTTATAGAATAATTATGATTAAGTTAGAACGTTGACAAACCTTTTTCGGTATTCGGTTCCAAAGAAATGTAAGGCGGCTAGTATAAAGGTAGAGTATTTCTAGAAATGCATTAAATACGACTGAGAATAGGAGAGGGTTTTAATGTTTTTAAGAAACATGTAGACGCGGCTAAACGCAATTCCGGGAAATTTCACCAAGCCGTGTGTAATGTCTCAACTAAAACAACAGTTCTCTGAAAAATTATATCCTCATTTAAAACCATTATCAGCTCATAATACTGCAATCAGCTCTTCATCAGTCTTCTGAACAGTTCACATCTTTTAATTTTTGTTAGAACATTTTTTTATAATAAATTTTATTCGTTGAATAAATTAAAACATTTTTTTCACTACTAGGTACCTGGAACTACAGGAAACACTTCTCTATGTAATATATTATGTAATGAACATCATTAACAATCGTTATTCAAATTAAGATGTCACAGAAATACACTTTTTAAATTACAGCATATACTAACCCCTAAATTATTATTATTATTATTTTTTTTTGTAACCTACTAAAGTTGTTCGGAATATCGGGGTTTTCGGATTTGCGGGGTTCGGATTTCTGGGGTTCTACTGTATGTCAGTAAGATATCAAAAAAGTTGTATTATTTATATTATACTATTTTATATTATTTTATTTTTATTTAATTTTTATGCTAAGTAGGTATCTTTATTTATTAATTTTATTTTCTTTTATTCTTTATTTTATTTTTTTATTTTTTTGTTCAAGGATTGTATATGAAATCAAAATATTAACAATAATAATGGTAAATTTAAAAAATGTTGATACTATGAAAAATGTATATATGAAAGCACAAAAAATAAAATTAAGTAACATATTTAAACCATGTACATAGGTATTACATTATTCTTACCTTTACGAGCCAATGTTCTTTTAACTTCATCACTTTTTGTATTGTTGTACACCAAACTCTTGTAAGAAACATCTTGTTTTTGGCAATAAACTTTCTTATCTAATCTTATCTTATCTATATCATAGGTTCAACTGTTCTGTACCTTCAGCCCTCTAATTGTTATAAATATTATGTGTAATTGACTTTATTGTTTTTGTCTGCAGATATTCTGTGTGCACGGTGGTCTGTCTCCCTCTATACAGACGCTGGATCAGATTAGAACCATAGACAGGAAGCAGGAGGTGCCTCACGATGGACCCATGTGTGATTTACTCTGGTCTGATCCTGAAGGTAAACCATCCCGTGCCTATTTTATCAACTTAGTACAACTAGAAATTTATAAAAACAAACAGTAAATATTTGATTTTACTCACTTAATTTGAGATTTTTTGGCTATAAATATTACCCTCCGTTAATTTTAAAATTTACTCTAGACACTTTGTTTAATTTATTGGATACAAGATAATATTCTTTATCTACTCGCGGCAGCAAAATTAAGCATTACTTAACTATTTTTAGGCTGGAAAGTACTATTTCGCTGATTTGTCATTAAAATATTATAAACAGGCAGGAAAGTAGTTAAAACAGTCAGGAAAATACTTTCTCTGCCTAGGCAGACAAATATTTGTCTGCCTAGGCAGAGAAAGTAACAGTGTTTACCACTGCGTGTCATAACCTCTTCTTTTGGCAAGAACAGTTTATATTATACTATTTATCTTATAACATCATATATTATAGTTTACTTTGTAATATTTAAAAAATTAAAGTTTTAATTATAAAATAATATGTTTATATTTGTTAATTCTGTTAAATAAGTTCAATGATTAGTAGATCTTTAATTAAAAAAAAGCGAATGGCTGGGAGTGAATGGCTATACTGCAGCGTCATGTAAACATTGAACATCCATATTATTTTTATTATTGAAGTCAGCTACTTTTCTTGATTTATCTATCATAGTTACTTCTTTTTTTTAAGCAATAAAAGATATCTTTAATTCTTTTAGTAATTTGTTTGTAAAAATAAAAATAAATATATTATATTGCGTGCATTATTCATTCAGAAGTTATGTGTGCTATAAATATAATCTTTATTAATATGACATATAGTTATTAACTATTAACTATGTTATATTAATAAAGATAACATTTTAGCAGTGTCATTTTTCATCCGCAAGTAGATAAAATATTGTATGCAACAAGGCAGCAAAGGAAACATTTCTGCCTCGTTTATTCATTGCCTGCCTCGGCTTCACCTCGGCAGTCAAATAGGTAATCAATATAGGTAAACAAATAGGTAATCAAATAGGTATCATAGCTTATCCTCGCCTTCGGCTCGGAGGCTAATCTTATCACTCGTCAGTAAAATTCCATTTTGCTGCCTAGTTACATAAATAACTATTTTTAATATTTCGGAGTATATACATTGTGTCCCATGATTGGTATATGATTGTGTGTGATTGTTGTATGATGTTTACACCTCCAGAGCTAAGATGGGACTCCCCGTGTGACTCTATGCTAGGGCTTAGTCTGATAGACTCCTGGTGGGGGAAAGCACCACTAGACAGAAATTTGAGCCTGTGCTAGCCTAAGGTCTACACTGCTTTCCTAGAATATTCTTGACTTGGCTTCTCCGTTACAGTATAATGCTTTAAAACAAATATTTATTATTAATAAATTGATAAATTGGAACTCAAGATATCGTTTTTAACCTATTTGCCTAAAAGGGAGCAATTCCAGATCAGAAGCACATGCCAGTAGTTGACTAGCAAAAAAGGGGGGTTGTTTTTTATGCTAATGAGTTAAGTGATGAGGAAAAGAGAGAAAAAAAAATTGCAATTTGGGTCACATCTGATGGTGGTGGGCGCATTATAAGTACACTAAGGGGCAGAGTTGCAGACATTGTTCTATAGTGTTTTGATATATATAATTGATTTATTATTTTAAAGTAAAGTTAAAAATGTTTGGGGGTCGGATGGAGGTTTCATCCTACTTAGGGTAGAAAAGTGGGGGAACTATAAGCCCTCACTACTTTACCCTGCGAACTGACTGTGTAATCTTCTTCTTGAGAGCCGATAACCCTGTTTCAAAAATGCAGCGCTCTGTGTCAAGTGGGGGAGGGGAGACCAGAGCAAGGGAAGCTCAGAACGGGACCAAGACCAGACAACAGGGAACGGGGCGTCTAATCACCCCTTAAGTATTTTGTTTGGTGACATAATGTTTGACATGTGTTTCAGATACTCAAGGTTGGGGTGTGAGCCCGAGAGGTGCAGGGTACCTGTTTGGATCTGATGTAGTGGCGCAGTTCAACACAGCTAATGAAATAGACATGATATGCAGGGCTCATCAGTTAGTAATGGAAGGATACAAGTGGCATTTCAACGAAACCGTTCTCACCGTCTGGTCTGCACCTAACTACTGCTACAGGTACCGAAACCACTACCTACAGTAGTATCAGTAGTAATACTATTATCAGTAGTCTAGTAATAAGTCCTAGTTCTGGCCTGACAGGATGAACCATTTGTTTGAACTTAGCAATTAGGCCTTATTGACACACTTTTTACTTACTTTGTGGTAGGGAGTTGTAGCAATTTTACACATCTCACCATTGTAGAATATTCGGCCAAAGCGAGTATAGAGTGATCATTAAACCGGGTAAAAAAGATCCAAGTATACTTAGTCCAAGTAACTTTAATCAAATCCACTTGCTTCAAGTGTTTGCGGAACTTTAAAGTATGGTTTACACAAAGAAAGTAGAAACTAATTCTTTAAGTTTTTGGTAGTATTCATACTGCGGAAAGTTTAAATTTTAATTTATTCAATTTTTAAATTTTTGGTAGTTTTATTACTACGGAAAGATTAAATTTTAAATAATCCAAATTACAATTATCAATATGTATGGGAGACATACAGAGAAAAATACACCCCCGCACCGGGAATCGAACCACGGGACCTCTGTTTACCGTACAGGTGCTCTTACCATCTGAGCTATACGGGAGATGGATTCTTCTCTGTCGTAACTGATACATATTCCCGAATCCAAGCTTTAAATCTTATCCTACAAATCTAGAGAGCCAAATATTCACGGCAACAGAACTAGACCGAGAATTAACGCTTATAATTGTAAAGTACTCAATTAGTACCTGTACCTAGTACATCTATTAGAAATTCAATTTTTAAATTTTTGGTAGTTTTATTACTACGGAAA
>KZ653114.1:81084-91873 GCA_001010745.2 Gerris buenoi | reverse complement strand
TAACACTGACTAATAGTCCATTATTTCTAACACTACGCCTCTGAGACATATATTAAAATTAGACCAACTTATACATGTTTAAGATTTAAATGCTGATAAAATCATAAACTTAAAACATTTCTTTGTCTAATAAAATGATTAAAATGTGCTCGTCTAAATAGTTATTTAGACAAAGGAACATTATACAGAGTAGTATATATTCCTTAGTCTAAATTACTGTCAAGACAATAAGATATTTAGTACAATGTATCTTGGGACAAAGGAATATCACACTTGTGTATATAAATGTGATAATATCCCTTATTAGTCTAATTAACTATTAAGACAAAGGAATATTAAATATACGCTAAGAAAACTATAGAACTCATTGTCCTGCAATTTTCTCTATGAAATTTAGTCTTACACATAATAAGACTCAATCTTAAAATAGCATAATAAAACTTCCCCAGGAGTCTTAATGTCTTGGGGAGACTAACACACAAACCTTTGAGACTTTTGTTGGGCTGACCACTGTTTAGAACTAAGGGGAAGTGTTAAAGTAAATACGTGCCATGCCAGGCTACATAAAATCTTTATTGATCTTCCTACCTGGTTTTAATTTTTTATTAAAATCAAGAAGATACTAATGACCTAGGTACTAATATTATTTAAAATATATATAATATGAAATAAATTCATTGTTGCTGTATTATTTTTTTTTTAATTACAAGAAAAAATAAATAAAATAAAATAACTTTTTTATCACTTCAAAAACTTTAAACAGCGTAACTTTATTAAAGGAAATGATTAATTTTCTTTTTACATTTAACACTCTTTACCCTTTCTAAAGAAAAACATTAAAGTTAGAAGCCCTAAGAATTCTCCAAGTTCAATAAAACTGAAAGTTGTTTTCCTTTATGGATAAAGGTCAATTCTTAGTTGACAATCTTGACCTTTTTGACACTATGGGTGGACATTTTTTTTTTTTTTTTTTTATTGACTTAAAAAATAGACTACAAAATATTTCTGTAAAAAAAAAAAAAATACTTCTGCAACTGAATGGAGATAATCATTACACAACGAGGGTCCGCAGGCCACACTGTATAGTTAAGTAGAATGCTAAAAAGCCTACTTTGAACTATCCTATGGGTCTGATATTCTCAAAACACAAAAACAAACTNTAAAAAAAAAAAAAATACTTCTGCAACTGAATGGAGATAATCATTACACAACGAGGGTCCGCAGGCCACACTGTATAGTTAAGTAGAATGCTAAAAAGCCTACTTTGAACTATCCTATGGGTCTGATATTCTCAAAACACAAAAACAAACTTCTGGTGATGTATTTTATTGCCACTAAACCGGACTGTAAACATATAAATACATTAAAAAGACCGTTCCAAAAAGTAGTATCTTTACTTTTGGTCGAAGAATGTTCAGTAATTTTTTCAGATTTTTTGCACTTCACATAAGCGAGATAGAAGGGGGGGGGGACACGTTTCACACCTACTTCAAACGTGCCTACGCTCGCCCTATTAAAGATATAACCAAATAATTATATATTTTTGTAATCAGCTCGACATACCCTTTAATATGATACCCCTCACAATGTCGAAAAAAAATAAAAAAAATGTAACCCTTAAGTTTTTTTACCCTAAATTTTTTGAAAAATTATTTTTTTTAAGTCGCTATATTTTTAACATGTGTGGGTAGGTACAAGACATATACATGCCAAATTTCAAAAACATTGGACGAAAGGTGTTGCCGTGAGAGCATGCGACGGACGGACAGACAGACAGACACACGCGCGAAAGTATAAGGGTCCTTGGCTTTTGCCTACGGACCCTAAAAACTAAAATAAACTAAGTGCTTTCAACATACAGTTTAACCTCAAATAACCCTCAAGTGCGGGACCAGGGCCTTGACGGATAAAAAAAACCAGGGGGACCAATTATTCTTTGTAAAGACGGTTAAGCCAAAGAGAGATAAATTTTAGGGCTAAAATAAACGTATATTATTTATATTTTTGACTAGAGGCACAACAACTTATTCAAATTAAGAGATTAAAATATGGGCTCATCCAGGCACTTTGTTAAGCTTAACAATTGGCTGATAGTGTCTTCATAGTCCCACATCGGGTGGGTTAGGGGGTTAAGGGGGAACGCTTCGAGTCGAATAAAGTGGGGTGTGTTTAGCAAGTATGCCTGATGGTTAAGCGAGAAAGACAGTGAATCAGGAGACAGAATTGAGGTTTTGGTTTAACTGTACATTTAAAAATCCTTCTATGATATTAATACTAAAAAAAAATAAAAAAATAAATAATAATAACAAAATAAATAAATAAATTCAAAAGTAACCACTTTATCAATACATTTTATTAAAAATCAGTTGAAGACACAAACAAACTAACAATCATACATACATTTTTGTTGTTAATATGGTAGATGGATCTTGGTGTGAAAATTTAAAACAATAATACATTTTGATTACAAAATTTTTCAACCATTCATCTTGGTCATTATCAGTCTTTAGTCCCTATTTAAGAGTTGTTTTAATTCAGTAAAGTTTAAGACCAACAAACTAGTTTTCCACCTCTAATTTTACTACAACAGCCTAGAACCTACAGAAACATGATTTTTATTGGAAAAAACTATACTGAATTTAAATCCAATAATAACTAATTTAATTTAATTATTATTAAGAGTATTTAAAGTGTTTAATGTGTGGTTTTTTGCATTTTTCTTTTTATTTTCAGCCAATCAGATTTATTTTTTTTTATAAATGTATTGGAAACTAGATTTATATGTAATTAAATGATTTGAAGGTAATCAAAAATAATGGTTCCATTTTTTTTGAGAGTTTGGGGGGGTAGCGGCCCAATGTTTAGGGCTGTAATTCATTTCTCTCGCCTAGGTAATTTAGGCCCTATGCCTGCATTCTCTCTGTATACATATGAGAAAGTTAAAACTAAAATAAATAATCAGCTTGCTTATGTTTTAATTGTAATCTAGTTTACTCTATTTTGAACCCAAATTATGATATGTATGAATTAAAACGTTAACATGAATAGTCACATATTTAAATTAATAATTATAACATATAAATTATTATATTACAATAATATATTATACAATTATTGACTTTTGATAGATTTATTTACATACATTGTTGTGTTTTTGTTAATTATTATTTTGAGTTTATTTTTTTAAATGTTTTTATACAGCAAAATATATGTATTTATCAAAGCTATTTAAAATAATATAAGTAACCCCTTTAGGCAATGAAACTGAAACATATAACTTTAAAATAAAATTAAATATTTATTCTACGACACAGAGACATCTAAGAAGTTAATATACTGTACAAGGTATGTGAAGATATAGAACAGTGAGGTGGTAAGGTGCAGAATAGAAGAAACATATGGAGCCAGCTTGTTACTAACTTCTATAGGCTCATTAAAGAAAAGGGAATTGTTGTCACCCTNGACAAATCCAATTTAGAAAAATTTTTAGAACCATTTATTAAAGTAAATATCTCATCAACTGTCGGCATCGGGTGCCTTTCTCGTAAAATTGCCTTATTAGGCCCTCGCATATCAACACAAAGCCTGAAGTCTTTTCCATTAGCCTTAGGAACAAGAATAACAGGAGACACCCACTCAGTAGGTCCTTCAACCCTCTCAATTATATCGTTTTTAAGAAGCTGCTCTATTTCCTTTTCTAAATGAGACTGCAAATGAAATGGTACGGGCCTATAATTTACTGCAACAGGAGGAACTTTCAAATCAATATGAAGCTTTACTTCGACATCTTTCATTTTTCCAATTCCACCAAAAACATCTGGAAATAACTGCTTCCATTTACTATTATCATTAATTGTTTCTTCATCTTTAACTTGTAAAGATAATTTAACTATACCTAATTTCTGCGCTGTAGCACCTCCTAGCAGGGCCTCACCGGACTCAGCAACAACAAAATCTGCGGTTACAGATCCA
This sequence comes from Gerris buenoi, assembly GCA_001010745.2. Taxonomy (NCBI): domain Eukaryota; kingdom Metazoa; phylum Arthropoda; class Insecta; order Hemiptera; family Gerridae; genus Gerris; species Gerris buenoi. Next base: position 87,901 of record KZ653114.1, on the reverse strand, counting down.
TTTTTAAAAGAAACTACTGAAGAAAATTTCCCGACAGTTTTTATTTTTCCTTGCTGGTAACCTAACAGAATAGACTTTGTCTTCTTTAACACAGGTGCATCTTTTAAATTCTTATATTGGTAATAGTTAATAATATTACAAGTTGACCCGGTATCTATAATCATATTTATCTTTCTCTGTGATAAATTTACCTTAACACGTGGCAATTTATTTAAACTATCAGAAATATTTAGAGTTATATCGGAATCGGATCCTGAACCAGACTCAGTTCTATCGATTTTATTTACTTTAGCTTTCTTCTTGAGCTTATTATACTTTTTATAGCCAGACTGACTAGGCCCAGGAGTGCTAGTCTGGGTTTGACCAGTCTTGCACATCTTTTGAAAATGGTCCTTGCCATTACACTTCAAACATCGTTTACCCTTTGCCGGACACTGATCGTGATGGGGCCATGACCCACCACTAAATTTTTAGAAATTTAGACTAAGGAATATATGCTGCTCTGTATAAGTTTCTTTGTCAAAATAACTATTAAAACAAAGTGATATTTATTCCAATGTACCTTCGGANGTACGGGCCTATAATTTACTGCAACAGGAGGAACTTTCAAATCAATATGAAGCTTTACTTCGACATCTTTCATTTTTCCAATTCCACCAAAAACATCTGGAAATAACTGCTTCCATTTACTATTATCATTAATTGTTTCTTCATCTTTAACTTGTAAAGATAATTTAACTATACCTAATTTCTGCGCTGTAGCACCTCCTAGCAGGGCCTCACCGGACTCAGCAACAACAAAATCTGCGGTTACAGATCCATTTTTAAAAGAAACTACTGAAGAAAATTTCCCGACAGTTTTTATTTTTCCTTGCTGGTAACCTAACAGAATAGACTTTGTCTTCTTTAACACAGGTGCATCTTTTAAATTCTTATATTGGTAATAGTTAATAATATTACAAGTTGACCCGGTATCTATAATCATATTTATCTTTCTCTGTGATAAATTTACCTTAACACGTGGCAATTTATTTAAACTATCAGAAATATTTAGAGTTATATCGGAATCGGATCCTGAACCAGACTCAGTTCTATCGATTTTATTTACTTTAGCTTTCTTCTTGAGCTTATTATACTTTTTATAGCCAGACTGACTAGGCCCAGGAGTGCTAGTCTGGGTTTGACCAGTCTTGCACATCTTTTGAAAATGGTCCTTGCCATTACACTTCAAACATCGTTTACCCTTTGCCGGACACTGATCGTGATGGGGCCATGACCCACCACAATTAAAACAAGAATTCTTTTTAACGTTACTGCTATAAGATTTCAGAGCATTAACTTCTGAGGTAACAACAGAATCTTCTTTTTTAAAACCTTCGACCTCTAATTCTTTCATTTGAATAGTAACTAATTCATCTGATGCTCCTAGAGATCATATTTTTTTTAAAGTTATTTTAGGAGTTTTTAGAATTTCTTTTCTTAACCATTCTGAATGTGTACCGCAAAGTATTTGGATAGATAATTCTCGATCAAGATCTTCAAAAGCACAATTACTACTTAAACCTCTTAACCTCATGTAATACGTCTGTAAGGATTCCCCAATTTCTTGCCTGGCTTGCCTAAATTTGTATACCTCAAACAAAGTATTTGTTTTAGGTTTAAAATACGCATTTAAAGCCGTAACTAAATCAGTATAATTATCTATCGGATCAGGTAGATTATCGTAAATATCAATAACATCTTTACCTGCCAAATTTAACAGTACAGCCTACTTCCTTGATTCTGATGATACATCTGCAGCTTCTAAGTATAGGTTTAAATCTCGTACCCACCTTTTCCACCGCTGCTCGATTGAGGCCGGCTCTGAATGAGCATCAAACTTCGATGGTTTATTATACTCCATTAGATCCGACTTCCGACTGCGCCAAATGTTGTGTCCTTTTAAATATTAAATAAAATAAAACACAGAACTCGGTATATCGAAACACGTGATTCATTTAATAACTTTAATGTAACATAACAACATAACCTTCTTTCATTGTTATTACCTCAGAGCAAGAAAGGGGTAGAGGGAACAATGCTATAGAAACCGGGTCTCAAAAAGTGGTTCATTATGTGAGCCCCCTATATTAGCGCTCCAAGCGAGCTCAATCCGAACTAAAAAGATCACGTGGTCACTGGTCCTTTTCCTATTGGTCTATTGCTTGTCGTTCCGTGCCCACAGACGCTTGTCAACAAACCTTTTTATGTCACTTATATTATTATCCTAATCAGCTGATATCAATATCAGATAAATTTCGAGTTTTTATCGAGATATCGATACTGTTTCACCAAACTGCCGCTTGGAGCGCTAATATAGGGGGCTCATATAATGAACCACTTTTGAAATCGTATTGTTCCCTCTACCCCTTTCTTCCTCTGAGGTTATTACCAAACCAAACGGCAGTGTTGCCAGTCACAACAGTATATATAGAAAACTATATATTCTTTGGGTCTTTTAAAGTTTAAATAAGATAAGCTTCTTCCTCCTTTTCTTTAAAACAAACAGCTATATTTCACCCCAACTCTCTTAAAATAGCAAAAATGACTATTGCACATTAAACAGGAATCCATGTACCAGTTAATCTATACATGCGTATCAGACATTAATATCAAAATTTACAAATATGAGAAGTAATTAAAAGAATATAAATATACTAAATTATTAAATAGAAAATATTATTAAGTATTGGATACGAAAAAAACTATGTACATTATTTACTATAAGGCTATAAGGCCATCATTGGCATTGGTTTTAAGGCCAATGAGTGACATTTGCCTTCAGAGTGGAAAAAATTACAGTAGGGTAGTGAGACACAATATTATACATAACACTTTTTTATTTATTGTTTGTAAAAAAGTTGTCTTGGAAAACTTTGCACCCCCAAAATCTGGCACCCTGTGCTATAGCCCAGTCAGCCCATCTATAAATTGGGGCCTGCTTGAACCAGCCAGTGTACAGTTCAAAGGACAGTTCTCTAAAGAAATTGAAATTCAAAGTCAACAGCTTTACACAGGTCTGAAACGGATTCTGAAGTAAGACTAGAGATTTCTCTACAGTACTGTGCAAATAGATGATTCCGATTTCACTTAAACTAATAAAACTATTAGAGTGCTAGAGCAAGAAAAACCTAAACATGGTTCTAAACTATGTATTAGAATTATAAGAATTATAAAACTATTAGAGTGCTAGAGCAAGAAAACCCTAAAAAGTGTTCAAACAAAATATAAGAGAGCAAAANATACAGGGTGGCACAAAAGTATGGAAACCCCTGAATAGCTTGTCAGAAATGCATTTTTTTAAAAAAAAAAAAAAGTTAAATACAAAAGTTTCAGGATTTTACCTTAGCTATTCAATGGTGACCTTTGATTTGACCTTAAACTTGCCCTTCAGAGTCATTTGAAGGTCTACTTTGTTATTTTAAATGGGAACCCCCATTTTTTATAGCAGATTTGAAAAGAGCAGGCAATTTTAAGTGAAATATGGCCTTGACTATGTCCTTGAGCATGCCCTTTAAGGTCATTCCAAGGTCAAAATTATTTTTCCAATGGGAAACCCTAATTTGTATTGCTGATTGCGAATTAACCAAATTTTCCCCTTCAACAGCGCCCTTGACCACAGCCTACACAAAACCCATGACCATGACCTTTAAGGTCATTTTAACCCTTCCCCCCCCTTTTTTTAAATTTATTTGTTTTAAGTACTGTTATATTATTTTTGTTCTTGAATGTCGACCACATCCTTGAACATGACCAGAAATAAGACCATCAAGAAAAACAAATTAATAAAAGTACTTAATACTAATAAATTAATAAAAGGGGGGGGGAGGGTTAAAATGGCCTTGAAGGTCATGGTCAAGGGTTTTGTGTAGGCTATGGTCAAGGGCACTGTTGAAGGGAAAAAATTGGTTATTTCACAATCAGCAATACAAATTAGGGTTTCCCATTGGGAAAACAATTTTTACCTTGGAATGACCTTAAAGGGCGTGCTCAAGGACATGGTCAAGGTCATATTACACTTAAAATTTCCTGCTCTTTTCAAAACTGTAATAAAAAATGGGGGATCCCATTTAAAATAACAAAGTTGACCTTCAAATGACCCTGAAGGGCAAGTTTAAGGTCAAATATCGCCATCAAAGGTCACCATTGAATAGCTATGAAAAAATCCTGAAACTTTTGTATTTAACTTTTTTTAAAAAAAAAAAATGCATTTCTGACAAGTTATTCAGGGGTTTCCATACTTTTGTGCCACCCTGTATATGTATATACAAAACAATACTTTAACAGAATATTTTGTTAATATTTTATTACATATTACATATATGTAATATAAATATATTGTCTTTTCCTCTCACTGTATTTCTTTGTAAAGATTGTAACTGTACTTGCAGCATATTTTATTCTTTTGGTCTTAATTTTTGTTAATAGCAAAGGTCCTACATATCAATCATAATCTGACAATGTTGAAGATACCATATTAATTATTATTACTAATATGAACATTAACTAACAAATAACGCTAGCTACACACAAGATGTCTTCGCCCTACAGCAGCCGTCTTTTTTAGAACTTAAGCAGCAAAAAAGTTTTTAAAAAAATAACGAAAAGAGGAAAATCAGTCCGATAAAGAGTATCACACTGTTGGTAAATAGTGGGAAGTAATGGGGGCCTGGCTCATCTAAACTTTTCACCCTAACTCAGATGGAATTTCCATAAGGCGCCTTGACTGAAGAGGAACGCAGTTTACAAGGGTTTACAAAGGGGCGCAGTTCCAGGGGGACCAGTTTGAGTGCCCATATATTAGTTCAAGGATAGACATGAGGTTATTCAATTCTAAATTTGTCATGTATAAAGAACTGCTTGTCTTCGGAGTGTTTTTAAATTTGATAAGTTTTTAAACTACCAGGAAAGCATACAAATTATTTTACTATGCGAGAATATCTAGATTCTGTCCCTCCTACTTATATCTCCACCTCTTTGATAAGATCATTTGCAAATATCCTAAATTTACCCCCCTCCTAAATGAAAATATGACAAAACTGTACATAACAACAATTACTGTACTCTTAAAGAGCATTTCAACGATATGTATCATGAAGATAAAGGGTATTCATTACTTGTATCCCGTACCCCTTTGAACCAATATTTATAGTTCGAAAATTCATGTAAACAGTTACCTTCCCCTTGTTTTAATGGTCAAGTGTGCAAATTTCATTAAAATTGAACGTGTAGTTTTTAAGATAAGGCGGTTCGCAAAAATTGATGGACAGACAGACACGAAACGAAAAATGATCCCTGATGTCTGAAACGGATTTCTGTCTTGGAATTTTTTAAATCGGAGACCTAAAATATTTTTGCTCTTCAGAACGATCACATAGCTTCCGTTACCTTCGGTAAGCTCGGAAGCAAAAAACATTTCATCTTATGATATTTAAAATGTCTGATAATAGGGCACTAAAAAAATAACATCTTATTTTATTCATGAGAATAAGCTGGACAAAATAAATATTATTAATAATGGTACCACAATCTGATCTAGATACTTACAAATATTTAACGAAAAAAGGCAACGCACATTGAACACCATGTTCTTGAGTTTATAATTTTAAAAAGGTAGACTTTAACAGTTTATCATACCTTAAAAATCTTCCTCAGGTGAATAATTAGCTAAATTTTCATGTTTAAAACACAATCACGCAGCTTTACAATTAAAAAACTAATTGTAAAGACAAAGAATAATTACACTCTAATAAAAACTTTAACTGAGTTCTTCTAAACATCGGGATTATTATTACTTCAACGTACGAACCGTATATGGAAAAGATAAAAATCCATTCAAACATGAGTAAATTTGATTAAAATAACGAACAGCCAAGAATAGGAAGATTGAACAAGTACAAATATATAATAACAATTCCAAACCGTATGAACTGGAAATTTTTAGAAACTACCGCGCGGTAAAGAGTAAGCAGCTTAGCCAACATAAACTAAAAAAAATACAAAATCCTCCTTTCAACTTTTGATTGCTAATAGACCAATTCTCATGTGACGTCACTAAACTGTCATTTTAGCGCTCCTTGTGGCAAGAACCTCAACTAAAATGTCAAACTTTTCTCATTTTATAAAGTTTTTTCCCAGGCACCACTTGTTTTTCCCCTTTTTTTACCTTTTATTGTAATTTTATTTACATTTATTGTTTTTGTTAATATTGTTAAATTGTGTTAGTTTAGTTTTTTTCGTGTATTGTGTTAATTTAAGGACAATTTAAAACAGAGTGCTGGTTAGGTTAGAGTTAGCTTTTTTTTTCTTTTTTTTAGCTTTTATTGCAATTTTATGTACTTTTATTATTGTTTAGTTTATAATTGCTAAATAGTGTTAGTTTAGTTTTTTTCGCTTATAGTATTTATTTAAGAACAATTTGAAGCCGTGAGTTGGATACGATAGGGTTAAGTCATTGTTGTTTGTGAACTTTTTTTCTGTATCATTTTGTTTTTATAAACTTTTAATAATGTCTCTTTGTGAAGAGGATGTACCCGATGCTAAATTTGTATTTGAAGTTATTGAGGACTATTCGGTACAAAACAAGTTATAAAAAGATGGTTATACTGTAGAGGTTTGAATCAGACTGGACGAAGGTTGAACTTGAGAGGCTTGAACTTTTTACAAAAAGGGTGCCTTTTTGTAAAAAGGAATAAAATACACATTTTTCCTGTCTTTATGGCTGAATTGCGAGTCACTATTAACTATTACAAACACCATAACAACACCTCGGCATCCT
>KZ653114.1:49156-60065 GCA_001010745.2 Gerris buenoi | reverse complement strand
AAAAAAAAAAAAAAAAAAAAAAAAAAAAAAAAAAAAAAAAAAAAAAAAAAAAAAAAATCCGATTGCTGAAATTTGAACAAATTATTCTCTCTATGATAAAATTATATCCACTGCATTTCTTTTTGAGATCTGCTGCCATTTTGAAATTATCGACATTGGAACTTTGAAACGTCATCGCTAAATAATTTCTGAACTATTACGCCAATTCAGACTAAATTCGTATACCAATGATAACATTTTATAAGATAAATAAGTCCTCCATATTTTATCTTAATATGTGCTGCCATTTTAAAAATAACGACTTTTAATTTTATATAGAAAAGTGAAAAGTGTGCTAGGTTATATATTATTATTATTATTACTTACAAAATGTCTAAGCGCATAAGTTCTTCGTTCGCATAAGTTCACATGTATGCCTTCTTTAGGTAAAAGGTATGAAAAAAGTCACATTATAAAAAGGTTTTATAAAACTGTTTTAATTACTACATAAACGCCTGCTTCTTTCTGAGAACGACAAAAGTTAATTAAACCATGTTTTTTGGGCCAAATTATAACTCTAAGATATTTCAAGAGTCCTTTAGTTAAGTATTTTTTCCCTAGTGCGTTACTCTTGTGAGGCAAACTTGTTAAGTAATAAATCTATATACTATAAAGCCGCATGACTAACTCACTCACTGACATCAATGTTTACCCACTTCAAGATAAAAATGGCTGAGAACTGAGAACTTGAGAGTTAAGTTTTTCCCGTGTGCCGTGCCACGTGACAACTTTTTTTAGTTCTTAATATTGTGTCGTATATCATTTGAAAGGATGATTTGATTTGTACATTGAAACTATTTTGTTTGTTTGTTTGATAAAAATTTTGAACTCGTACTTTTATACCGATTTATAATTTTCTTGTAGGTGAAAGAGTTATTAGATTTTTTTTATTTATTAGTTAAAATAATGCCCTTTTGTATTTTGTATTTTGTATTTTTTATTTTTTTTAAATATAATTTTGGTACCTTAGAGTTTAGAGTACAGGAGTTCAAATGTCAAAGGTAATCTTTTATAATATATAATGTATATCGTTGAAAAGCTCTTGAATAGTAGATTAATTTTTGTTATGTTTTATTTTGTGTTATTTTTAGTTTGGGGGGGGGGGTTAAAATTAAAAAAAAAAAAACTCATTCTCCTTCAGAACTTCCCAGCCAATCGCTTTCTTACTTTGCACCATTTGTTTACATTTTTAGACTAATTACTAAAACATTACCAGATCTTACAAGTACCAACTACTATACTATGCAAGTACCTGGCATATATCTACCTGGCCACTCGACGGGCAAAGGCTGGCCGCAGGCCAGCCAAGACCGGCAAGTATACAAATATAAAAATTGATGTTTATAAACACAAACAGATGAAAAATATTAACTGAAATAGAATTATTTTCAACGTGTTTCAAAAGGCCGTCAACATTTTTTATTATGTTAGTTTCATTTTCCCTAAATGGCTAATTACACAAAATAATTTAATTTAGAATTCTGCGTTTGGTTAATTTATTTTCCTTATAGTATAAAATCGTAAAATGATTTTTAACTTTAATTTACTTTAGTGCGCCGTCAACCGGAAACGTTAAAAGTTTATTTAAACACCTTTAAAGACGTACAACGGATCTGAGGTTTGAAACAGGCTTGAGAGATCTGAGAGCAATCATTTTGAAGAGAAAGCGGCTATGGGCAGGAAATGCCAAGATGAAAGGACAGCGATAGGCTCTCCGTCTAACTAAATGGTATCACAGAGACGGGGTAAGAAAAAGAGGAAGACCAGGGCAGCGATGGAGAGACGATATTACCAGGTTTTGCGGTATGCTATGTATCAGGAGTGCTAAAAATAGGACTGCACAGAAAAAGTTGGGAGAGACCTCGGAAAAAACTTCAGTTTTAAAAGGATTAAATGTCATTAGGGTTTCGTAGATAATTATCAAACTCTTATGGCGAGGGTGGTGTGTCTCTGTCTTACTTCGGTATTATAATACAAATCTAACGATATAAGCCGTTTTCCCGGGAAAAATCTAGTTTTTGATAAAATAGCTCTAAACGCGGAGGGAGAGAGGCTGGGTTCGATTTCCCGCCGAGGAGATTTTATAATGTATTTTGATAAAATATTCAATAATAATTAAATGTAGTAACGAAAACTAATAAAAGAAAACACAGGACCAAGAAATTATAAACTCGTAAATGAGAAAGTTTGTCTGAGTGATTACTGACCAATTTTTTACTTTCATACAGCGCGGGATAGGGGAAAAACAAAAATGTTATTTCTAAATATAATGACGTATATTTTTAATAACTTACGAAACCCTAAAAAGTACTTGGATGCAAGTACTTCCCTACGATTTTTATTTTATTTTATGCTTTGTAAATTAAAAGTTACAAAAGTCAAGTCATTAAAAAAAAATAAAAAAAAGTCATTAAAATTAATATCTATATTTAAAAAAATATCATTAAAGTTTTAATGTCATCAAATATGAGTCTTTATATTTAAAAGAGCTATTATTGTTATGCAAAATTGTTAATTGTAATTTTTTTTTTTTTTATCAACGATTGATACGAAATATAAACAGTATATCTCTGTTTATAGATGCGTAGAAATTGATTCTTTTTGTAGCTGTATTCATTGCGCATGTGCGTTCATAATTCTCCTTTTTTTCCGCCCTAGTGCAGAAAAAGAGGAATTCTTCACCTTAACGTACGATTAGCGAGTTTGTTTACATTTAACGAAACTAATTTGCTGTTTGTTTAATTAAAGTAATAGTCGGAGAGCTGGCTACATGAAAAATATTCTCATAAGGTACATGGATAATTTTTATTACAAAATGAACCTTTGGTGCAGATGATCAAAAAAATGCATGTCTGCCACTCCNTATCCAGTTTCTGAATATAAGGCATAAAACGGATTTGGCTGCAATTTAGGTATTATTACTTTGATGGGCTGACCTTTTTGGGTGGGGACTGGACCTTTTATGTCCCCCCCCACGCCTCCTCCTTAACCCCCTCGCTTTGGAGTGGCAGACATGCATTTTTTTGATCGTCAGCACCAAAGGTTCATTTTGTAATAAAAATTATCCATCTACCTTATGAGAACATTTTTCATGTAGCCAGCTCTTGGTCTATAACTGTTTATATCTATATCGAGTTTTTAGTAAAAAACAATCAGTGATTATGACGAAAATTAGGAGAATAATACGCCTCCCGAAATAATTAATTCGTCACAAAGTACAACAAATGAATTAATGTCATATTTATCCAAAGAGAAATACGAATTTACATACAGGAAGTTTATTAATTTTTTTTCTATAGGTATATATTATATTTTTTTCTGTATTTATGTATTAAAATCCATAATCGTAGATGAAGTACGGTACGTAACTCTTGCTAAAACTGCATTTTGCTTTGCTCGTGTGGTGTTACTACCCACTACCCTCGCTGTCACTCGGGTGCCAACTCCACACTCGCATGCAAAATGCTACTTTCCACACTAGGCGCGTAATGTACTATATCAAACATCACTTGCATTTAACCAGTAGATGAGTTAATTTCTGTAATTTTTCCCTATATGGCTCACCAAAAAATAATAGATTGAATAAAAATAGGGACCACCTCAATCAACTTACGGCCAATTTTCGTCATAGCTACCTACATTCCACAGGTCAAACCATTTATGAACAAGACAAGCCTTTTTTTCGTGTTTTAATCTTTACCCCAAGCAGCATTAGATCATCTAATTTTTTCCTCTTCAAATGAAGCGATCAAGTACAAATCATACAAGTATAGACAGTTAATTATAAGTAATTTTATTAACTTATAGAATAATGTAATAAAATAAATAGTAATTAAGTAGATGGATTTACCTGGTGAATATGTGATATAACCTGGGTATGGGTGTGATCCTCGAGAGATTTACCGTTAACTTCTAGGATCTCATCGCCAACCTCGAGGTCTGCTTTGTCTGCAGGAGAACCTAAACAAACAACAACACCCGCCCTCAGTAAATAATTTGCATTCAAATCAACCAGCCTATAGAGGCGGGGAAAAGGCAGGGTATTTTACCAGCACATTAGGTACATGGCTTCGAAAGTGAATATACCGCACAAATATTTGCCTATTTTTTCTAAGTTTTTATTAACTTGGTTTCTTGTTTGTTTGTTTGTCCGGTACAAATCTTGCAATCGAATTTTCACTAACATCCCGAGTAGCTAGACATTTGAAACTTTCAGAACACGATGACAATGCATTATTTTAATACTTTTAGTAATTTTTCAGCAGAATTTAATTCGTTTTCAGCAAATTTGCTGAATGAAAAGTTAGTTATTTTATAAGTTATTTTATTTGTTTTGTCATATCCCATAATATTTACAATCTTCATTTTGACCGGTTTCAAATTTATGATTTTTATAAATAAGAGATAAACATTAAATGACAGCAAAACAGGAAATATATCGATTATATTTATTATTTCAAATATATGTATTGATGGCACGGTTTAAGAAAATTTAAAAACGTAGTACGTAGAATCCCAATATATCGTACCTTCAAGGGGTCGAAGAAAAAATACGATATATCGAGTAGTTCACTAAATCGGGATTATAAAATATTGATGGTAAAAAAAGAAAAATTAGTGTAATAATTAAGACTTATATTTATTTTGCAAATACAAATACACTGTGTATGATCATAAAAAAATAAATATTTTCCTACTTGGTTTAAAAAGATTATAATTTGTTTTTTTTTTTAATTAAACCATTTGTTCTGGTGTTATCCGTAGCATTTTATCTGAGTAGAACAGAAGGAGGTAAACAAACAAATCTTGAAAAAGGGTCCCCTCCTTCCATATACGTTTAACCGTGATTTTTCTCAGAATTATAAGAGTTATTCCTTCATCTAGAATCTAGGCGGTCCAGGAATTACATTTGGTTTGGACACAATCACACTCTCCCCCCTGAGTCTTTGTTTAATGCCGATCAAACATCACGTGAGAGTTCTAATTTTTCCCCTGAAGAATGTTCCCTCCAATAGGTTCCTTTGCAATTCGGAATTAATAAACAAAAACACTTAATTAATACTTCCTCTAATTGTAGTGAAGTCTGAACTGTTGTTAATTTTTTCTGAGCAGAGTAAAACAACAGATATAGCCAGTTATAGTAATTTCCCCCTCCATACGTTTTATCGGGATTATTCTCCGAATTATACGAGTTATAAGACGTTTATGTTCACCTCGAAAGGAAAAAATTAGTTATACTGAGGGGACCGAAATACATTGGTTTTATACCAAATATCGGGATTTTTTTAAGGGACTGGCAATAATATACGATTTATCGGGATATATGATATAGCGGGATATGAAATACCGGGATTCTACTGTATATAAAAAGTTCTTTTTAACTTGCAATTATTGTTCTTTTGATATAGGAATAAAATTGCAGGTTTGGTATTTTTAAATTTTATAGTGGATGGAGTTTTTTTTTTAATGGAATATAAATAATCATCCTTTAACTAAAAATAAAAAAAATAAAAAAAATGTTTAAAAAAAAACTCATGGGTTTGGGGTCTTTTTCACTTACGTATTTATAATAAAGTAGAGGAATAAAATTGGTTGTACATAACTTAATGAAATACAAAGAAATATTGGTTTAGAAGTATAGTATTAGTAATATCAGTAAACGAGATTTTTAAAAATTCAATTTAATTGTAAAAATATATGACAAATGAAAAAAGTTTTAAGAATATAAACTGTTATGTTTTGCTTCTAAGCTTACCGGAAGTAAGCTCGTCGTCGGAAGCATTGTGATCATACTTCCGTCATTATTTTAATTTCTCCGATTTTATCTTTTCAAACATATCTTGCAACTGCAACCTAATCATTCGATTCTTTTTGGATAGTAGATTTTAATAAATTAGACCCAATGGCCTTATCATTTTTAGCGTCGATCTGTCTGTGGGTCTGCCCACTAAGTAAAGGTTGGGTCCAACAATTTTGGCCCAACCTTTAGTTAGTAGGCAGTCACGATACCAAAAATGATGTAAAACGGATTTTCGGTCCATGAAATTTTATAATGTCTCAGAGATATTATAAAATGTAGTACTTCACCACTTAAAATGTAGTACTTTTTAATATAAAACCAGATTATGAGAATGTTACTTTAGTATGAACCTAACTGTGAAAAAAGGTTTGTCTCAGCCCCTCAAGGACCCCCTATAATATAGTCCCCCTCCCCCCCCCCCAATAATTTTGAAGATGAAGTGGCTATGGGCAGAAAATGCCAAGATGGAAGATCAGCGATGGGCTCTGTCTTTTGAGTAAAAAAGACAGCCCAATATAGAAGTAATGTTTACATTGTGGCCAAGCCTGCTTTTTCTTTAGTCCATATCTTTGTTTCACTCCTTCTTTCATGAGTAAGACTGTTCTTTTATTTTTATTGCTTAAAGCATCGTTCACACGATGACACTAAATGTGCGATATTCAATGCCGCAACATTAGTGTCGCCGAGTGTCGTCGTATGAATAGTAGATGTCACGGCACTAAACGCACTATAACTAAGACTCTAAGTGTCAAGAAGTGTCACAGCATCAAATGTCGCGACATTAATGTCATCGTGTGGTGTGAACGAAGCTTTACTTATCCAGTTTCTGAATATAAGGCATAAAACGGATTTGGCTGCAATTTAGGTATTATTACTTTGATGGGCTGACCTTTTTGGGTGGGGACTGGACCTTTTATGTTTTATTCTGGGTTTTCTATTTCCCATGAAACTCCTATGTGACTATGCATGGTACAGATGGTTTATGCCTCATTCAGAAACTGGGCAAGTGTTAAGCAGTATAAATAAGAGAACAGACTTTCTCATGAATTGAGGTTATGGACTAAAAATGAGTAGACTTGGCCACAAGGAAGATATGTAGCTTTACATGGATATGCTGACTTTTTTTGGGAGGGGGTCAGGAACTTTAAATTTGCCACACTTGTAACTACAGCAGTGTAACTGACATTGAAGAGTAGATTGCAAAAATTTATAGCACTTGTGGAAAGTGTTATAAAAATTTCAAATTTAACATTTTCCGTGCCATTAACTCAAAAATAACATTAACATTAAGTAACATATAAAATGTTGTGTGTCCCCCCACCCTCCAAAAACTATATTTCTTCTGTTACTAAAAATGTAAAAAAATATGAAAGATGTGCAGTCTCATGGGCAAAAGAAAAAATAACAACAGCAACTTTATCGGATTTACTGGGAATCCAAAATAGAGGATAATTCCTGTAACAGGGAATTTTTTTTTTTTAATTTGAATGAGGTATCAAATGAAAGATAAAAAAATCGGATACAGGGTACCTCGGAACTTTTGTTCACTTTAGAGGCCACTTAAACATTATATTTTATATTTCATTGAATTATTTTTATATTTATATTTAAGCGGTATTTTGACACATGTAAACAAACTTTAACGTTATCAAAATTATCGCACTAATGAATAATTATATTCGCTTATAACTCATAAACTATTTAATGGAATTTCATCCAGTATTTTTATATTTTAGTTCCTTATTGTTTTCCGGTTTCAACGATATGCTATATAAACACGTATATATACTTTCAGTATTATTAACCGTTAAAGTTTCAAAACTAAAAAATTGATAACTTAAAAATGGCGGCCAATATCAAAATTAAATTTGGTGGGCTTGTTCTTGTTTGTCATACAGAGAGATACATTCGTGTCAAAATATAACTCGATCAGGACCATTTTCAGGATATTTTTTCTATTCAGGACAATTTTTTTTAAATAAATTAAATTTTAAACTCATCAAAATGGGTTCAAGATGGCGGAAAAAGTTGATTTTCCGGGTGGCACCACTACAGGCAAGGACTGATTTTTCTGCCAAGTTTCAACTCTCTAGGTTAAATACCTAGAACGCTACGATGATAACATACATACACACATGCATACATACAGACATCTTGCTTAAAACTATTCAGGAGGCCTTAAAAACACCCAAAACGGATAATTACGTTGAAACCCTGAAAAAAATGTTTAGGGTGAAAACAATACTTATACCTTCGGAGAAGGTGAGGAAATGTAAAAATATATAACACTTGTGAAAAGCATTAAATTTTTCATGCCATTTTATCAAAAAACATCAGAATTTGATGTCATCCCCCCTCCCCCTTTATACTTATTTCATGTTCACAATACCAACGAAACTCTTTTTACGCAAGACTTTACGCACAGTCACTTTATTGCATTAAGTTTCAACTCTTTAGCTTAATAATTGTGCGATTTATTCGAGACACACACATCAAGCTAAAAACCACTTAAATCTCTTAAAAACTCCCAAAATGGATGATTCCTTTAAAATCTCTTTTTCGGATAATTTTGGTAAAACATTTTTTTTCTTAGGTGAGGAATAAAGGTAAAAATTTAAATTTGAAACTCTCACTTTTGAAAGGCTTAATATTATGGGCTAAACGTTTTATATTTTCCTAAACTACTTATGCTTATAAACAGCTTGGGCTTCCGGTGAAATCCACGTCATGAAGGGGTTGTAATCCGACGTTTCGCTTCCACTACTAGAAGCATCTTTAGGGGTGCGGTGCATCGTGGTGTTGACTCGAAGCAAACACTGGGTATCAACACCACAACCGTGAAGGAGCTTCCACTAGTGGAAGCGAAACGTCGGATTACAACACCTTCGTGACGCGGATTTCACCGGAAATCCAAGCTGTTTATGACGAATCTACCCGCGGAAGCCTACTTCAGATGAAGCCGAGACATGAGGGCAAGGAAAACCAGGTGAATTGGTTCAAGTATAAGGATGCATACTGGAACTTAGCCGTGTGCTGATTACGATAGTTAAGTTGTTGATAAACAAAATGAGTTTGATTGAATTTTTAAGTGTTGGATTTTGTTTATAAGAAAGGTATAAATTTTCCAGCCAGTATATTTTATGCAAGGAGATAGGTTAAAGATAAAGTTGATTTTACATTCTAGCTGTGTATGAGGAGCACGAGTATGTGGGGAAGGAGCAGTTTATATGAGCTTTCTGAGTGTTATTATAAACTTGGTTCTTGTGGGGCACGAGTATATGAAAGCCTTGGCCCCTGGAGCTGTATTTCTCCTGCCAGCCTGCACAAACTACACCCTCCCACGGACGCCTATACATATTGGAAAGTTAGTGAGGCCAAACTTCCTTCTAGAGCTTCCACCAGGATTAGTGAGCCTTCGAGTTCAACTTGGAAAAATCTATATCTCTATACAGAATGTAATATGACCGGGTCAAGAAATGGTCAACTTTCTAAAATTATCTCCTCAACTCACCATATCCTTTAACTCCTATAGCAAGCCGGTAACTTAGGAAAAGGTTCTTCTAGTGGTGTTTTAAAATTGTTTATCTACAACGACTAAGCCACAGGTATTTGTTGAAATAAGTAATACCTTCTAAATATTTAAAGAACAATCCTGGCATAAGACATTTATTTACCCTATTAAAGGTTCTGACCAATAAACTAGCTAGCTATACTAACTATTAACTTAATTTCTACCAACTTATGTGTTAGATGTTATAAATTGGATAGGTCTATCAAAGATGAAAAAAAAAAAAAAAAAAAAAAAAAAAAAAAAAAAAAAAAAAAAAAAAAAAAAAAGTTTTTTTTTTTTTTTTTTTAGGTTCAACAAAAACTCACAAACAAGTTTAGAAAAAAAAACAATAAAAGGAAAAGCTAAGTTAAATATGTGCAAATTATAGAATAATTGGCGCGATTAGGAAACTTTGAATTGCTTCCTCTAAATGTAAAATATTCGTTCCTTAAATAGGAGAACATGAACATAATGCGGTTAAAACACACAAACAAACGGTAAAAATCGCACGAGGCCAATGCAAGATAGACTAATTAATGGTAGAGAAATCCAAGAAAGTTTTGCATTGAATGAAGGTTAGAAAAATAAGTGTAAAAGAAAGAAAAGGAGACGTTCAGAAATAGTGGAAAAACTTAAAGAACAAGAAAAATTACGAAG
This sequence comes from Gerris buenoi, assembly GCA_001010745.2. Classification (NCBI taxonomy): domain Eukaryota; kingdom Metazoa; phylum Arthropoda; class Insecta; order Hemiptera; family Gerridae; genus Gerris; species Gerris buenoi. Next base: position 50,019 of record KZ653114.1, on the reverse strand, counting down.
GATGTATCATTGATATAGATATAGATATAGGTACATATATTTTACTATGATGCATAATATATTATTCATCAATAATATATTATAACTAGTTGAAATACCCGTGATTCGCTACAGAGTGTTATTTTAATTTTATAGGTTTATAAACTACCGTCGAAAAAAATGTAAATTATTTAACTGTGCGAGAATATCTAAATTCTACTCTCCCACTTATTATCCCCTTCTCTTTCATTACTTTTACACTGTACCCCTGTGTGCCAAAATTTAAATTTCGAAAATTCATGTTAGCAGTGATTTTCCCCTTGCCTTGAAGGTAAGTGTGCAAATTTTTATAGAGATCGGACTAAAACTGTAGATTAGTATAAAGAATATACAAATACGTTGACTTGTATATATATAGATTATGTGCATGTGAGATAAAAAGCAATGGACTTTAATATAGTGTTACTTTCAAATGACGTTATTAAACTTAACACCTTCTTTAATTGTTATCATATGTTAATTCTGTTTGACGGATTCTGTTTCCCAGGTGTTTAATAAATACTCAAAAACTTATAGTTTTCATATATTTTTTTATTATTAAGAGACGTTTCGACCCTTCTCTAAGGTCATTTTCAATCTTTTCTAAAAATGAAAAAACATTAACAATAATTAGTTAAACTCCTTTATCTTTTCATATATTTTATATACAAATAACTGTTGTTCATGAATAACAAGACTTTGACTATTTCTTTTAAATTCCTAACTTTTATGAATTTTTTTTTTGTAATACAATTAAATAATAAAAATTTTTTATACGTACGATTCAATATTAGATGATGTGTACATTATTCCTCAAAAAAGAGTTTGTCGATATTAATGAAATT
>KZ653113.1:73711-89403 GCA_001010745.2 Gerris buenoi | reverse complement strand
GAACGTAGAGCCAACTAGAAAAAAAAAATGTCACTGGCCTCACCCCTATCACAATCCTAGTGACTTTATTTTTATCCTCATTTAGGTTGGCCAATCTGAGTGTCAAAAGTCACAACTCGTAACATGCATACTGTAACATTGTCTTTGAAATTATTGTATAGAATTTCATTCTTCCAGATATTAGAGAGTTTAAATAAGACGTACATTTTGATTGTCATGATACTTTAATTTTAACGTCATAACAAAATGCCGTATGTTTTCATAATTGAGTTTAAGTAATACGTAACAAAAGACGTAGGGAAATATTTTTTGTTTTTGACAGTTTTCTTTTAAATTTGTCGTATTTTAGAAAATAAACACAAATAATGTAAAAAAAATAAAGTAAAAAAGTGATATGACAACAGTGACAGATAAAAGTGTCACGTCTTTTCACAGTACGACAATTTTATACGTACGCATGCGCAATAAGTTTGACATGAGAAAGACGTATGACGTTAATTTTTTTACGTCTTATTTAAACTCTCGAATATTTCAATTATAATATCTGGTATATTAAATAATTGATATAATAAGAAGACTAATTTTTCTTTGATATTGGGGGCACATACATGCTGTTCCAAATAACTGTTAGTAAATTGATGCATGTTGTGCATTTAATTATTCACTCATTCTATTGTCGTGTTGGATTAAATATAATAAGTTTAAATGTGTAGCTCAAGATGTTTGTTCCTTCTGTAATGCAGGTCTAATAATATCTCCAAGGAAAAACCCAAAAACTTAAAATAGAGAATAAGCTGCTAGGGGATCAGCACTAGCCGCGTTAGTAGGTCCACAGAAATATAAGTTAGACATATTTCACACTGATCGCCACTTAAGAGTTGATAAGTAAAGTGGCTGAATCTCACATCTTGTAATAACCTAAGGCTAGGCACACACAAGAGAGTTTTTGCCCGCAGACAGTTTTGTCACTACCTCAAGGGCTCATACAGTATATGGGGCACAGTGCACACACTGAAGGCAAAGCCAGGTGCAAGACAAAAGAGTCCTCCAGATTAGAAGATGTCCCAACACATTTCTATCTGCAGACTGTTAAGCACAAATCACAGCTATTTCCACAAGATCCATTTCACTGTGTACAAGATATGCAACTGTCTTGCCTCCAGTGTGCAAGGCTGTAGCAACACAAATGTGACAAGGCAGACACAACACAAAACAATTTGGAAACAGTCTGCAGACTGTTTTGTCTCCTCTGTGAGCCTGGTTTTACTATTGTTGATTGGGATGAAAGCTAAAACAAGTTTCTTATCAAGAATGGTCCAAATCACAAAAATTTTCCTATAACAGTACAAGCATATTAAATAAACCGGTCAAGTGTATGCTAGGCATTACACAGCAAGGATCCGTAGGCAATACTGTATTGTTTAAGTAGTACCCTATTGATGGTGTTTTTTAAAATACTGAAAAGCTTACTTTGAACTATCCTATGGGTCTGATATTCTCAAAACACATAAAAAAACTTCTGATGAAGTATTTTTTTGCCATAGAACCGGAAAAGAGCCATATAAATACATTGAAAAGACCATAATTATAAAAAAAAACATCTTTTTCCAATAAAAAAAACATCTTTTTCCAATAAAAAATAAATTTTCCAAAAAGTGGTATCTTTACTTTTGGTTGAAGAATGGAGTTGGAGGTGTGGTTGAAGGAATTTTTTCAGATTTTTTGCACTTCACATAAGTGAGATCGAGGGGGGGGGGGACACATTTCACACCCACTTCAAACGTGCCTACGCTCGCCCTATCAAAGTTATAACCAAAGAATTATATATTTTTGTATTCAGCTCGACGTACCCTTTAATATGATACCCCTCACGATGTCGACAAAAAATAAAAAAAAATGTAACCCTTAAGTTTTTTTACCCTAATTTTTTGTAAATTTTTTTTTTAGTCACTATATTTTTAACATGTGTGGGTAGGTAGAAGATATATACATGCCAAATTTCAAAGTCATCGGATGAAAGGTGTAGCCGTGAGAGCATGCGACGGACGGACAGACATGCGTGCGAAAATATAAGGGATCTTGGCTTTTGCCTACGGACCCTAATAAAAACCAATTATTGTTCAATTCGATAACATATATCTTACCTCCTGGGCCTGTCCGAAACCAAACTTAGACTCAGCAAAGTCGTCGAAATTAGACGTTGAGAATCCAGCGTCTCCGAATATCTTGCGGAAGAGTTCCTCCGGGTCTATGGTGGAGCGGTACTGCCAGCTGAAGCCTCCCATGTTGGGACCGCCCCCTCCGGCATGTCCTCCTCCCATACCCATCTGCTCCGAAGTGGCGCCCCACTGGTCATACTGACGTCTTTTGTTCTCGTCACTTAGCACCTGCATTTACAAACAAAAGTACAACTACATTAAAAGAAAAGCTCTTCTTAACGCTCTTATTAGAGAATAAGCCCTATTAACCAGCCACCTTTGAACCAAACCCATAGCCAGATTACTAATTGGAAAATAAAACCGGAGAAATACAGTAGAACCTCGCTTACACGACCCTCAATAACACGACAACCTCAATTACAAGTACAATTTTCAAATCCCCTTGAGATTGCCATAAACATAATGTTAAATTAACCTCTATAACGCGGCTATTATTATCCAAAAAATACTCAATAACACAAATTTTTTCCAATTCACAACGTAACTCAGAACTTCTAAACAAGTCGTTTTGAGAAGTCAACCTCTATAACACGACTCTATACAGGAATCGACCTTGAACAAGTCTAGACTTGAAAACCCCCACCCATTAACCTTGATAACACGACTCTCAACAAAAAGAGCACCACGATAAGAAAACTGTTTCATTAATCCCCTTGAGAGACTTCTTACCGAGGTTCTACTGTACTTTTAAAACTTTACAGTATTTGACACAGCAGAATGTCAACTGATAATCTAATTAAATTGGAAATGTGTTGAAAATTGTCCTCACAAAACAGAATGTTTTGCTTTTAAATACCAAGTGAGAAACACATGGTGTCTGATGTCTTGACACCACTTGACATGCACCATACGAGAAGTCACCCACATCTGAGAGGCTGGTTAAACTGACGGCTGGTTCAACCAAGGTGGATAAGAGGGCTTCTACTACTTTTATTTTATTGTTTAGTTATTTATAAATAATTTTATACCAAACGAATAAAATTCCATCAATTATTATTTTATGTTACAATAATTTGATAATAAACTGATATTGTTTACAATTTGAATCGACTTGAGTTATAAGTTCAAGAAAAATCTTGACTAAAACAACTATACTATTTTTTAACAAGTAGGTACAGTAGAGTCTCGCTTATCTGGACCCCGCTAGTCTGGACATCCGTATAATTCGAACAGGCCAAAAACTATTTACAAATTGAAACCAGGGCTGATTCAGATTTATGAATTGTTAAGATTATCGGAGTTTCTGCTTTTATTGTCTATTAAAATTTATAAAATTGTTCCTAGAATTTTTTACAGGTGTATTACCAACGTTTTGGCACGAGGAATACCCGGTTAAAAATAAACAGATTAAAGAATAAGTAAAAAATCGACAAATCTCTTTTGTTTCCATAGAAGTGTAGGGCGGAAGATATAAAGGTAGAGTATTCCAGGAAATACAATAATATAAGACTGAGATGGGGGAGAGGGTTTTAAGAAACACGTAGCGGCGGCTCAACGCAGTTCCGTGAAATTTCGCCAAGCTGCGTGTGTATAATATCTCAACTTTTTGTAAATTTCATATTGGAACACAGCTTGTTTCCCTGGAAGTCTTTTCTATACCTGCACCTGCTTGGTAGATTGCAGTTTTATTTTAATTCATTTAATATTCGGACTGGTGAAAGAACAGTCCTAAAATAGTGGACATACGTTGTACAAGCATGTTTTTGAGACTAGTAGAAGTAACTTTACGATAAAAACATCATTTTTAATATTTTTCTCAAGTAAAACTTGTTTTACAGGCATTTTAAAACTGTTTCCGTTTAATCCGGACTTTTGGTAATCCGGACTGGGTCCAGTCCCGTCAATCCCAGATTAACGAGACTCTACTGTATATGTAATGCTCTTTGTATCAAAAATAATTTAGAAGCAATCTATAGTCATGCTATTATACTTTGTTATTCTGACAACGTGGGAAAATAATTTTAAAAAACGGGAGGGGAGCCAATGAAAGCTCAAGATTTTGGCAGGTAGTAGGTCAGGCCAACTAGGCAAACAAAAATATCACTGGAAAACCTTAAGATAACCTCTTAGTGGTTTTATTTTTTCCCTCAAATAGGTTGGTCAATCTGAGCTGTCAGATTTACAAAGTATAATGGCATGAGCATAATCATGGAAGTTGAAGTAATCAAAAAAGGAGGCTTGTGCAACCAGATTTTAAGTCAAGATCTTCCGGAAAAGACCACGACTTACTACGTTTTCATGTATAAATAAAAGGATTGAATCCAGATTTGGGATTTAACAAGTTAAGAGTTTCCAAGAGTGGTATTAAATCCATATTCAATAAGAAATAAAAAAACAAGCAAGCTTCAAAAAATAACCTTCACCTGTTATAACCATGATTTTTATAACGTATTTTGACAGATTTGACTACAGTTTCTATAGAAATACGCTCATACTGACGCTCTGTGCATATCAGGATCGAGTTCAGGTGTTTCCATGCAACTAGATCCAGATACGATCCCAGAATTTAGTGGATTGTATCGGGATTGTACTTAATCCGTTTTGAATCTAGGTTTCCATGGACACCATGAATCCAAAACCTGTATTCTATCCGTATTCAATTTGTATTAAAACATCATGGAAACGTAGTAACTATATGACAGATTAAGATCTTAGACTTTTATTTCCCATTTAATCTCTAAAATATAAGAATTTTAAATCTCTGCAATGCAAGTCCTGGAACTTGACAATAGAGAAATCAACGATAAATATCATCAAACATTATTATGCTTAGCTATTACCAAAAAGTGTGCTTGATGGCGGTGCGTTGTCAAAGCCCTATTCTCCCGAAGGAGCAGCAGAATACGGGATGTCAAGTATGTGATTATTAGGCTTACCTCGTATGCTTCTGAAACTTCTTGAAACTTAGAAGAAGCATTGGGATCGTTCTTGTTAGAGTCCGGATGGTATTTCTTAGCTAGCTGGTAGTACGCCTTCTTAATGTCTTTATGAGCACAGTTCCGACTGATTCCTAATATTTCGTAGTAGTCTTTCCTTGCTAACTGGGATGCGCTTGAACGGAAATTTCTACTGAATTTTATTACCGGCCATTTCGAGTAATTGTGCTTTGAAGGACCTGAAAATTAAAACAGATAATTTGTAAAACAAAAACTTAAATATACAGTAGGGAGTAGGGGAAAGTAGGGCAAAACCGGGTACCATAACTGTTTTCCCCATTTATGAACTCCTGGGAAAAGAAAAAAATATCATTTACTAACTATTTTCTTTAGACACATTTGGACAACAAACATTTAACCGATTATGCCAATATAATTTACTTACAAGGTCCTGAGAATAAATTTTGTGGATTTAGTCAAAATCAGAATTTTGATGAATAGTCAGGTAAAACCGGGTACCTAAGAAAATCAATAATTTTTAACTGCTATGGCCAATTTATGCTTAATTTATGTATTATTTATAAAAATCTATCTTGTTAAATCATCAGTTGGATGTTACATTTTCACAGAAGTCACAAACAAATCCTCCCTCTCCCTCATGAGCACTACATTGCTCATGAGCCAGAGGTTGTACACGTTACACCTTATCCACCCTTCTCCAGAAGCACAGTTAGAATGAAGTTCATTACAAACCATATCATTTATTGATTAATAAGTAGTAGTAGTAGTAGTCTAGTACTTGCTACTAGAACGGGTAGGACGAACCACATGTTGGAACCTTGTAATTAGGCCGTCACTCGGGCCCTTTTTACGCCCCGTGGTGGAGAGTGAGTTCCAGTTACTTCACACATCATACATTTGTACATTGTACCGCCGAAGTGAGTATGATGTGATCATTAGTAAGGTATATGAGCGTGCGTCAAAGTGCGGGGGAATCGAACCCACAACCTCGAGTTGCCTCGACTCAGAGATAGCTATGCGTGGTGTCTTTAGCACCTCGGCCATCCTGGCTCCCTTGATTAATAAACAAAACAGTTGCTATTCACCATACAAATATAATGTATGTAGTGGTAATATCGGGTACTACCCAGTTTTGCCCTTCCTATTGGTACCCGGTATTACCCCAAGGGGTATTTTAAAAAAACAAATGGCTATCATTCATCAACAGGTGATTACAAAAATCTCACACTGGTGTCAAATTATTCTATTTAAACTACATATTAAAGATATTTAATAACCACTTGTTAAATGTAAGGGTTCTTTGCTAACAACACAATCAAAGTCTTGTAAAAAAAAAAAAGTATAAGTACGTGCTGAATAAAACAAATGATGTTTCGTCTTTCATTAACTATCACAAACCAACTGAGAGGCATCCAGGATAGAGTTGACTGCAGCACTAGTTAAGGAAAAACTGAGCTACCCGGTTTTACCCTACTTTCCCCTATTATAAAGAATTTTAGCAGATGACAATTCGTAATAAATAATTAAAAATTTTGATTAAAATTGAAGTAGAAAATATTAAAGAAAATAATAATATAAATATATACATTAATTATAAATTATACAATTCTAAGAAATGCCTACGGGAAATATGGAATAATTGTTTAGTCTCATAGTAAAAGAGTCAATATTGGGTGGAAGTTGTTGCAACCACCCAGGTTGTGACTACAAACGAGTTACTTAGCGGTTGACCAGGTTAGTGATTCTAAAGGCACCCTTTGCAATCTATTGGTTTGAAGGTATGGCTCATAGCTTAAGATATAGATTGTCACCTTAAAGTATTATAAAATGGATTAGCTAAACTCAATGATACAAAAAGAGTACCGGCTGAGCTGAAGGAGATGATAAGGTTGAGAATCGCTTGGCGGCACAACTTTGCTAAATTTATACACTTGAGAGATTACCTCCCTTTGTCAAACAGTACATTTGTATGATTTAAACATTTGAGAAATTATACATCTATGATTTGGTTCTAGGAGAGTTGATATCCCTTTGACAAAAAAATCATTGGATTGAGGCACCACCATCTTTTCTATAAACCACCTCATATTCTTTAGGGTGAATCAGCACTATTTGGCCCACTAACTTCAGATTGTCCGATTTACTTGCAATTTTTTTTAAACTGTTCCTTTTTACATAAGTATTAAAAACGATTCCAGTTGTACCATCTCGGTAAATTCAATAGCTTCGTTGTAAAAAAAATACGTAAAAGTGAAGTGTTCAGTGCTGTTTGCAGAAACAAATTATTTTTAACAGCCGCTCTGCACCGCTTCGCGGTGCTCCGCTTATTTTCTGAAGAAAAATAACCCTGCTACAAATAGACCAGGTAGATGACCAAATCGAAGTACAAAATTCGCTAAATTATCACTTTAACTTTAGCCAAAAAAAAAAAATATGTAAAATGTCATCCTAAGAAAAATACGGGAATGTTATGGTTAGTTTAGGTTAAGATTTGTAGTTTAGGTTAAGTTAGTGGGCCAAATAGTGCAGATTTACCTTCTTTAGTCTTACTGAGGTGCCTACGCGCTCAGATGCGCCAGTTTAACATTACAAGAAGCTCACAAGGAATAATTGCATATGTGAAATTGATTTCGTTCGTTTACAAACTGATTTTCACAACAAATATCTACTAGATTAGGACATCATAACCCAACTCTGAAATAGGAGGAACATTAAATGCTAATTTACTCTCTAAGTTACAGAATGTCACTAATTAGCGTTTGTAAACTTAAGAACATTGACTGTACTGTTGTACAGACGTGCTTTAAGATATTCCGGTTAGGTATTCGACCGTATTTTACAAGTGACTCAGTGCAGTAAGGAACACCGCATTTTTCTAATCAGTTAACTAGCCGATCGGTATCAAGGCAACTATAGTGTAGTACGATACCGCAACAAGCCTCGATCATTGCACCATGTTGCAAGTTCGTTACCAACATCCAACTGACAATTCTATACCTATTGTACAGTTTGAGATAATCAATCAAAACCGATTAAAACGTAAAACACATATGATTTATACGGTTAATAATGAATATTGTACAAGAAGGAGAAGGATAACCTGACACGGGTACTTACAGTAAGAGATAAGTCTGCAATTACTCTGTACGTGATCTTGAAACACATTGACCGAACGGACAATCTGAATATTCCTACAGTTGTGGAACAATCTAAACGTTGTCATATTACTATTAAAGCTTATTATCGATAATTTTACATAGTATGTGCCCAAATACTTGGTAAACCCAGGGAAGGTTGACATGGTAAAAAGAAACTCGCATGTTGCCAACATCACAAACAGATTTTTTTGTTATTTTCCTCGGCTCTCTTGACAGAAAATTTAAAAACAAACGGACGACTTCGTTTTTTCTAACGTTTGTCGTAAAAAACAACCAAATAATTTTTTTCGACTTAAAACCTACCGACGGTTAAAATAATTTTAAATTCTTTTTAAATACCTGTAGAAATAAAAAACAAAAAAGTAAAGGAAACAACCGGAAACATCTGATAACACCATTATCAGATAGCCTCAACTTGAAATGATAACCTTCTCGATTTACGAGTTTTATTTAAATTAAATTCTTTTATTTTTTTTAGTTTCTAATTGAATTTTTATTTTTCTATTATTTTTCCTGACTAGTTCGTTGTATTAAGTGATGGAAGAAGTGGACCGTATTATTATTCACACTTTGAAAGATATAGGATGGTAAAGGAAACGATATTTATTGGAAAGGGTTTTTCCCTCGGTTGTAATATTGAGGGATTTACAATTATTTTATGACTTCCTCTCTCTTGAATTGATGTAATGAGAGTCGGTGTGTTTCAGTGTGATCGAGGAAGATGTTCGTAGTTTGGGCGAGTTCAGCACGCAGCTGGTGTTCGAAGCTTCTGTTCGCTGTGTAGAGATCATCATGCCCGACATCAGGTTACCCAGGAATCTGCCGGAGAACATGGCAGCCCGGTTTCAGCACAGTGCTTCCATTGCTGAAGGATGCAAGGTTAACATTTCCTCAATTAATTTATATCTAATCATATCAAAAATTATGAATACCATGAAATATCCATGGTATTATTCTCTAAGAGCAAGTCTCGCTTGAGTTGCTTCTAGGCAACAGGAAACTTTGATTCATATAAATTTAACAAAAGTTCTTCCCTATCTCCTGAGCTAATCAACTTGCTGACCATTAACATAACCACTGAAGCAGATCCTCTCATGGGATATTAAGTAGTCTAATGCTGTCAGCCTCAGGGCATTCTTCCTCAGCCTGACAGCAACTATGCCACCGTCTTTTTCTCTATAATTTAAGCTTAATTATGTCAACAATTTGGCTGAACTACAGTGTACGGTGTCCCTTCTGATAACACGTTACTTCACTGTTGACCTTTTTTGAGACTTAATATATAGACAGGAGACTTTATATATCGACATATCTTTTCTGTTAAACTCTTTTATACTTTGAGTTGGTATAAATGCAAGGGGTTGTCTGTATGCAGGTCTATATGCAGGAGGGTTGTTTTTCTTAAGAAAATGAGCAGAGCTCCACGAAGCTGCAATAAAAAAGTCTAGGGCAAAAAAAAAATTAAGGTTAAAAAAATTGAATTCAAACACAAAACAAACACATTTTTGTTTAACGTGTAAAATTACGCAAATCACGCATTATTTGGATATACTTATCCAAATATGGCGTCATTAATACAATCGATAGTACCGATTTGCAATATCTAGTAGGGGCACCATACATTGTAGTTCTACCAAAAGGAAAATAAAAAGAGTTTCTGTTGTGGACCAACAAGGTTTCTGTTTAATTTTAGTCCCATAATCACCACCTTAGACTAAATTCACCATGCCAGATCTATAGAACTAAAATCTCAAATTTTTTTACCACAAAAAATTACAGGATTTAATTTTCATAATTTAAACGAAAGGAGCTGTACTGGGCGATCTTGTGTTGATGTAAACAATGAAAAGATCATTAAGGTACTCTTTTACTTTATTACCCATAAGAAAAGAAAGGAAGTGATGGGTACCAAAGTAAAAGAGGCGCCCCTGTACGCCTCTTTTACTTTGATACCCACCTATAATAATATCCATAAAATGTTGAAAATTTGGATGGGTAACAAAGTTAATAACTTTTTAGACAAAGAGATCTTTAGTCTATTTTACTTTGGGACAAACAAATATCACACTCATGAATATATAATTTCAAAATAAAAAAAAGTGGGTAACAATGTAAAAGAGTTCCGCTCATTAAATAATTTTTCCAGGTAATTAATACCACCACGTCTGTAGTTCAAAAGGTGAAAACGAGGTTCACATTTTAATGGCTCGGTGTAATAACTTAGTGTTTCAAACAGTGAAACCAGGCACTAAGGTCTTATCTTGAAAAGTTCTGATACGATTTATGATCCATTTATTTTAAAACATTTCACTATGAATCAATCTACAACCATAGATCTACCAACCTTACATCTATGGATTTTGTTTTGTTATTCTTTCTGTAAAAATTCTATTGTTATTTGAAATCGAATTTATCTTTTTGTTAGTAGTAGCTTATTATAGTCTCGTAGATTCAAGCAGTATGCTTTATTTTTGATAGACTCCTTTTTAGCCTTGAATTTATTCCATGGTGTCGCATCAGCAGTTCAGAAACCTTAGATTTGTCAATATTTCCTACTAATCTGTACAGACTAATGTAAATTTGTTGTTTGTTTGTTTATATCAGAGGATAGGTTACAAGGGAGAGATCGGATATCAGACTTTTCTCTATTCCAACGTAGTGGAGTTGAGGAAGGTTCTTATGTTTCTTATCGATAAATTACCTCGAGAAACTGATAAAACTACGCCGGCACCTCAAGGTACGTGTGTAATGTATTGTTATATGCTGTATTAAGCAGCCCGCACACAATCAATAGTATTGACAATACTATTGACCATGTGCGGAGTTGGTATTGATATAAAAAAACTGTATTGATGAAAATTTGTTACTAAATTGCATATTGACAATAGTATAAATACTATTGATTGTGTGCGGGCTCCTTTTTATCCTTTAGAAAATAAAGCAGAAGCCCCTCTTATCCAGTCTTGGTTCAACGGGCTAGCGGTTTCACCAGTCGCTCAACTGAGACTGATTCCTTATATGACACCCATGTCATCAACCTTTTTCATCTGGTATATAAAACATAAAAGGCCTGTTTGCCACTGTTTTAGCAAGATATTTATCGACATGAGACTGTGTTTAAAGTATTTCTCTGTTTTTATTTGCTTGTTACAAGAAAAATTTGGTTTATATTATGGCTGTTTTGTTGTCTGGACATTGATTTAGTCCCAAGGTGGCCAGTTACGAGGGCTTCCACTGTATGTGGAATTTTGATGTATTTTTGTATATGCACGTGTAAAATTTTTTATAAAAAATAAATACATTTAACAATCCACTTCAATCTATTTATTTATTTATTTTTTTGATCATTTCTAAACATCTATGGTGTCTAGATTAAATAAACATGTATGACACTCCATTGGATGAGAAATGATTAATTTATTAAACCAATAAACATTCTATTCTCTGTGTAATGTATTATTATATAATTCTTATATTAAACATATATTAAAATATTAGTTTAAAAATTTAATAATAAATCTTTAGTTTAATTAATATTTATTTTGTTTCTCGTTGTTGCTTACAGATGCCCTCAGTAAGACCAAAGGGATGATCGCCTCAGTTCTTAGAACACAGGTACGCTATCAAATTATAATTACCAAACAACTAAACTAAGGGATGGGAAGATAAAAATGTTGAATCCCGTCTCTAGGAATTGAACAACAGATCTCTAGATTTCTGTTCTAATCACTTAGCTGTAGCCGAGGAATGATTTTTATCTGTCTGTATTCATACAGTCCCAGTTAATAGCAAATTATTTCTACAGTTTTCAATGGGGGTTTGGAATCTTCAGTGGGCTAAAAATTTCTAGCGCTACTATACAAGAGAATTTTAGCCTACATCAAGGTACAAAAGAAACCTACTTACTTAATGCTGTTCTCTTACATACCTTGTGGGGTAGAGGTTTTAACAAATATATTTAATATACAGTAGAACCTCGATGAGAAGTGTCTCAAGGGGATAAGGGAAACAGTCTTGTTATTGATGTGCTCTATTTGTTGAGGGTCGTGTTATCAAAGTTATTTTGGCTATCAGGCGTGTTATCGAAGTTAATGGGCGGGGCTTTCAAGTCTAGACTTGTTCAAGGTACCTCATTCCTGTATAGAGTTGCGTTACTTCTCAAAACGACTTGTTATAGAGGTTCTGAGTTACGTTGTGAATTAGAAAAAAAATCCGTGTTATTGAGGTTGTTTGGTAATAGTCGCATTATAGAGGTCAATTTAACATTATGTGTAATGGCAATTTCAATGGGATTTGAAAATTGCACTTGTAATTGAGGTTTTCGTGTTATTGAGGGTCTTGTAAGCGAGGTTCTACTGTAGTTCTACCTTCAGTTAGCCNTTAAACATATATTAAAATATTAGTTTAAAAATTTAATAATAAATCTTTAGTTTAATTAATATTTATTTTGTTTCTCGTTGTTGCTTACAGATGCCCTCAGTAAGACCAAAGGGATGATCGCCTCAGTTCTTAGAACACAGGTACGCTATCAAATTATAATTACCAAACAACTAAACTAAGGGATGGGAAGATAAAAATGTTGAATCCCGTCTCTAGGAATTGAACAACAGATCTCTAGATTTCTGTTCTAATCACTTAGCTGTAGCGGAGGAATGATTTTTATCTGTCTGTATTCATACAGTCCCAGTTAATAGCAAATTATTTCTACAGTTTTCAATGGGGGTTTGGAATCTTCAGTGGGCTAAAAATTTCTAGTGCTACTATACAAGAGAATTTTAGCCTACATCAAGGTACAAAAGAAACCTACTTACTTAATGCNACAAAGGCACTGTGCTTTAATTACATTCAACAAAGGCACTGTGCTTTAATTACATTCAACAAAGGCACTGTGTCTGTCTGTTTGTTTGATCTGAGTACAATTTGGAATTTGGTATTCTTGTAAAATATTTGGATTCTACGGTAAAAAAATTAAGAATATTTTACTTGAAACTATTTTTTTTTATTTCCAATATTTTGCTCCCTATAATATGGGGTAAAAGTATAAAAATGGTAGATTTTCAGCGCCTGGGGGCAAAATGAGTGGATGAATACACTCATAACTTTACATGGTACGGAAACCCCAAGTTCCATTAATTTATTTCAAACCATGTAAATTTCCAATTGTTTGCCCCCTATAACAAGATTGGAGATAGAAAAAAAGTTATTAGTATAATTTTATTTCATATTTTTCACCATAGAATGCAAATTTGCTATCAAAAATATCCACTTCAATTTTAATTTTGAAGTTGGGCGGCATGGGGGCAAAGTGGGTAGTTGCCCCTTGTGCGCGATTGCATGAAAACATACTTCCCTTTACATGGTACATATTCCCCAAGTTTTATCAATTTATCTCTAACTTTTTAAAATTTAAAGGGGGTAGGGAGGAGGAGACTTTTGGACCACCCTGTTTATTACTTACAATTAAGCTCAATGCTAATAAAATAGTGGTATTCAATGGTCACTAAATCAAATTAAAATGTTATTTTAAATTAAATCAAATTATAATTATTATTAATAACGGGAAATAGACAGAGAAAAATAGACTCCAGCACCGGGACTCGAACCACGGGCCTCTATATTTCTGTTACAGTGCTCTGACCAACTAAGCTATACTGGAGAACNCAGCTTTCTTCTTAATAAGCTGGCTTTTGGTACTGCTCATGTCCAATCCTTGTTACCCGGCCAAACCTTTGGAGTTGGTTGGAGCTCACTAAGCTAATTTGAAGGCCACCTTTAAAAGATTGGATTCCAATACGGTCTTTTAGTTTTAGCTTCTATTCTTCTGAATATCTCATCTTAGCAGTTAGAAGAGTAGCTTCCTCTTTCTAAGTAACAGCCCATTTCTCTGATCTGTTGAACCTCTCTGGGAAAAAAATAAAGCCACTAGGTCTAGGGTATTTATCTTAATTATTTATTTATTTTTTTTTTACTAAGATATTTAAATAAAAAATAATCAATTTTAGTTGGCCCGTCCTTTTGTCCAGGAAAATCTCAAGCTCTCATTGGCTCCCCACCCCATTTGCTAGTTTTTCTCGCGCTGTCAATGCACTATCTCTTATTTGGTGCAGACATTAATTATGGGGACATATGTATTTTTGTAAACTGGCATTTTGACTTTTACTGAGAACTCATATAGAAATAAAGTTTTTGTTTAGGACTTGGAATATTTTCTAGAGTATGCTGCTTGCATTTATTTCTGGTCTAATTTTTCCCTCTTTGCTGATAATTTGAGGGGGTCAGTGCTAAAGTGGGCCAAGTCCATTTTTTGAAAAAAATGAGACAGAGATATATTCTGATAGCTTATACTGTATATTTTAATAGGGTTAGAGTGTTATGATTGTTAGTACCACGGGAAACCCACAGAATGCAGTAGTTTCAATGAGCACTGAAGAATTTCTATTTGAATTTGCTCTGAAGTTTTAGAGCAAATCTGAACCAAGTCACTGTAGCTTCCATTTGAAATGTCATAAATTGGATTTTTTTAAAGGTATCAACCTAAAATCTGTCAAATATATTTATTAATGAACTAAACTATAGAATAATCGATTAATTAAACTTTATAATGCAATAGTAATTAGCACAATAAATGGGCTTGGTTCACTTTATTACTGAACCCCCGCCCATTTACTTATAAAATGATTCTAACTCTATGTATAAGTAGATAGCATCGTATACTTAGAAGTGTGATTTTATCATTTATATTTCAAGAAAAGTGTAAGGAACTTCGTTCCTAACGGGTTCCTCTTCACTATTTTATTATTTTTTATTTTTTTATTTATTATTTTTTTTTTTTAATTTCTTCAAGATTTATGCAATTGCTCCTTAAACAGACGAAAGAAAAACAAAATGTTGTATTGTTATACCCTGTTTGTTTCAGTTAAGTGAAAGGATGAAGGCAGATGAAGTGAAATCAGTTCCGTTTGTAGCTGTCAATATAGAAACCGGTATCACACATCCAGGCAAAAACACCAACATGAATCCTCAGGGTAATAATATAATCTATTTATATTTACTACAGTAGAACCTCGATAAGAAGTGTCTCAAGGGGATTAGGGAAACAGTCTTGTTATCGAGGTGTTCTTTTTGTTGAGGTTATTTTGGCTATCAGTCGTGTTATCGAGGTTAATATAATGTTAAGAGCGGCTTGGGGTGGGGTTTTCAATTGACTTGTTCAAGGTCGTCCCATTCCTGTATAGAGTCGCCTTATAGACGTTGATTTCTCAAAACGACTTGTTATAGAGGTTCTGAGTTACGTTGTGAATTGGAAAAAATCCGTGTTATTGAGGTTGTTTGGATGATAACAGCCGCGTTATAGAGGTTAATTTAACATTATGTGCAATGACAATCTCTAGGGGATTTGAAAATTGCACTTGTAATTG
>KZ653113.1:59088-72984 GCA_001010745.2 Gerris buenoi | reverse complement strand
CTTTTCTTCTGCAGGTCCTCTTATTCCAGCTTTCTTTTTGTATAAAGGCTCATTTACACTTTGATGAGTGATTAGTAAAAATTCATTTACACTAGTGATTAGTAAAAACACTTAACCAATTTGAGCTATTTCTTTAAATGGCTTTGACCATCAATAACAGACCAAAAGGTTTTAATTTCCTAGATATAGCCGTTTAGGAGAAATCTATAATTTTATGTTTTTGCTTGGTAAGGCTGATCGTTTTTTGGCTATCCTATAAAGTTCAGTAAAATTACTTAAATGGGGTTTCCCGCAGACCCTAGAGTTATCTGTGTCTCTCTCTGTTTGTTGTATGTGAGAAATGTCTGGATGTGAGACAGTAAAAACCCATAAGTATACAATATAAATAAGGATTTTTTTTTTATGTTTTTGGTAGTATTATGTGAAATTTTAAATTAAATCAAATTATAATTATTATTAACAATGGGAAATAGATAAAGATATTTAGACTCTAGCACCGGGACTCGAACCACGGGCCTCTATATTTCCGTTACAGTGCTCTGACCAAAACAAATTGTTCCACGGGACAGCTTAGCTGTTCATTTCTTAGAATGTTATAATTTATAATAAATATGCAAAATAAATAAATAGAATTAAATCAAATTATAAATATTATTAGCAATGGGCAATAGACAGAGAAAATTGGTCAGAGCACTGTAACGGAAATATAGAGGCCCGTGGTTCGAGTCCCGGTGCTGGAGTCTAAATATCTTTATCTATTTCCCATTGTTAATAATAATTATAATTTGATTTAATTTAAAATTTAAACTTTCTGTAGTATGAATACTACTGAAAACTTAAAAACTTTAGTTTTATAAATGTGTTATTTTACTTGTAGAATGGAGAGAGTTCTGTAGAAACGAGTTAGACTGGCTGACTGACCAGTGTCCGGCTACAGAGCTGTACTCGTCTGTCTGCAGACTCATGGACACACAGGAGATGTCTGACACTGAGTCTGCTACTAAGACAGGAGACGGACGCCCCAAGATAATCAAGCCTAAACCGAGGCCTAGGTCCCGACTCCCGGCTCAGTCCGGTCCTTCCTTCTCATCCTGGCTCGCACTCAGGGCTCCACTACCGACCCCCAGGCAGGTCAGAACACCCCTCTCACAGCCTTGATTAATGAGGCTTTAATTAATTAATCTTTTTTTACTTTTCCTCACTACCTATAGTAGGAAAAGTATTGTTTTTTCTCAAGATTTCAACGGAATTATCCGTTTTAGGTGTTTTTAAGACCTCCTGAGTGGTTTTCAGCATGACATATGTATGTATGTATGTGTGTGTGTTATCATTGTAGCGCTCAAGGTATTTTACCTAGAGAGTTGAAACTTGGCAGAAAAATCAGTCCTTACCTGAAGTGGTGCTGCCCGGAAAATAAACTTTTTCCGCCATCTTGAACCCAGTTGGCTGAGTCAGCAAAAATTAAACAAAATCGTAATAAATCGACAATGCTCCTGTTCGAGTTGAAATTTGGCACGAATGTACCTCTCGGTATGACAAACAAGCCCACCAAAATTCATTTTAATATTGGCCGCCATTTTGAAGTTATCAAATTTTGAATTTTTAAACTTTGACGGTTAATAATACCGAAAGTATAAATAGGATTTTGACTTATAGCATATCGTTGGAACCGGAAAAAATGAAGGAACAATTATAAAAAAACCCGATGAAATTCTATTAATTAGTTTAAGTTATTAGTTTAAAATGCTTATCAATACCGATAAAACATCTTTCATATCGTTCTCACGACGTCGACACCCTTTGCAATACAAATATATTCTTGATGGCACCATCCTCACCCGCTCCGATTCTGTTTGTGATCTTGGTATTATATTAGATTCAAGACTTAAGTTCGATCTGTATATAAACTCCATAGTTACTAAAGCTTCTCAGCGTCTTGGTCTTATCCGTAAAATCAGTCACCATCTTTCACTAGAGNGTCCTTCCTTCTCATCATGGCTCGCACTCAGGGCTCCACTACCAACTCCCAGGCAGGTCAGAACACCCTCTATCTCTTCTTTTGTTATTTCCTTTTATTACAGTTGATCCTCGATAAGAAGTGTCTCAAGGGGATAAGGGAAACAGTCTTGTTATTGAGGTGCTCTTTTTGTTGAGGGTCGTGTTATCAAGGTTATTTTGGCTATCAGTTGTGTTATCGAGGTGAATGAACGGGGTTTTCAAGTCTAGACTTGTTCAAGGTACCTCATTCCTGTATAGAGTCGCGTTATAGAGGACTTCTCAAAACGACTTGTTATAGAGGTTCTGAGTTATCTTGTGAATTGGAAAAAATCTGTGTTATTGAGGTTGTTTGGATAATAATAGTCGTGTTATAGAGGTTAATTTAACATTATGTGTTATGGCAATCTCTAGGGGATTTGAAAATTGCACTTGTAATTGAGGTTGTCGTGTTATTGAAGGTGGTGTAAGCAAGGTTCTACTGTACATGGGAGCATTAAAAAAGAAGAATGTGTAAATCTTTTACAGAGTACAAGAATCAAAGATTTCATCAGGGGTAAAGATATGTTACAATCTTTGACTAGAGACCACTTCATGAGTAAATAATGTGACACTCTTTGATTTGACCTATGAACTTGACTAATGAGGCTTTAAAATCCCATTTTTTTTAAGGATTATTGTTTAGCTTTAAATAGTTAAAAATTAATGTTATACCTGACCTAAGCCTTCATATCCCTTACCTTTGGTTCCTTAATTCTTCTACAGCCCTATTCTACCCCCACTATGTACTGATATTTTAAGTCATAAAAACCTGTAAAGTAAATTATGTAGCGTAGTAGTCTTTCACTCAATATGCTAACACTATCACTGAAAATGATATAAAATATCAAAACACGTTTGTTTTTGTTTTTAACTAGCCGTTATGCCCGTGACAACGAGTAAATAGATATTTACTGTTTAAATAGTAAGTTTTATGCTCAGTTCAAGGGTGTGGCTCAGAGGTAGAGCATTTGCTTCATAATCTGAAGGTCACTGGTTCAATCCCAGCTTATGGTGCATACATTTTTAACGTCATAAATCATTTAGAGGTGAGTCGTCACCTGTCGCCGTCTCCCATCGGGACACTACTCGATTATATAAAAGATCATTATAAAATTGTGTCCACAATATTGTTGTGCTCCTTTTTATTAACCTCTCTAGTCATATTGTCATATTTATAAACCAAATAATGGTTATTTACAACTCCTAATCATTAGATATATTCATTAGTGTGTTATTTGTGTTTACTGCAGAAAACAACGTCGGAGGAGAAGGCGGAGGATATCAAAGAGAATCACGTAGACGCAGGTACGAGTGACTCGAGTACTGAAGACAAGGAGATGATACTGGCTCAAGAGATAGATCACTGTAACAACAGAGTAGCTGAATCTCAACTAGCTCTACAAGTACTCAATGATAAACTCACTCAGGTACTCCACTCATTCTTCTACTGTTTTCATGTAAAATGGCATTGATTCATGATCTAGGTCATAATTTGATCTATTTCGGTATTTTAGTAGAAGACTTGCCTAACACTCTAATATATACGTAAAAAAGAATAGTGTATGCTTGGCATACACTCTACAAATCTAAAATAATGTCTCCCCCCCCCCCAAAAAAAACCATTTCCATCCCCTGGGTAATGCCAGTTACTTCAGCTAGTATATAACAAGTGATACATTGTATTCCGAACTCTTGTATTTAGGATGTGTGGGGGAATAATAATTATTACTTTCCTAAAATAACCTTTTTCCGAGGTAGGCTGTGAAATAGTAACTTTACAGCCTAAAAAACAAAGCTAAAATCAATTTTTTCATTACGTGGACTTAAAAAATCTTTTCTTTACTCCTGGCAGTAAAGAAAAAATTTTTTACGTCCTAGGACGCAAAAAATTTTTATTGTACTATAAGAGCTTATCAAAACTTCCGTAGGAGCGCTATTTTCTTACTGAAATGGCCTTAGTACGATAGAATTCCGCTAGATGTCAATGCGTTTTATTTATCTTTTCTTATAGTGTAACCTCTTTTTAAGGTTTCTTTTTTTTTAATCTTAAGTTTGAACTAATATTTGTTATTATTATATTGATTAATATTTAATGTTTTTTAATGTCTGCTACCTCGGAAAAAATAGCATATGCTACACGACTGTGAAGTGTTTTTTCTTTACCTTGGCAATATTTCCTGTCTCGCTTTGCTCGACAGTAAATGTAATTGCCGCGGTAAAGAAAAAACTCACTTCACAGCCTAGTAACATAATATACTATTAATTTAATGTACAACATAACATATGACTTAAAAACCATTAATTTTTATGGTTTCGGTCATTTGTGGCATTCATTTTGAAAATAATGCCACAATGGGTTATTTTGTATGTCTTTACTCCTTATGAGCTTTGAAATTATATGCAACATGCCTTGTAAGCATTGACTTTTGCTCCCAAGCTTACCAAAGGTAACGGAAGCTATGTAATCGTTCTATAGAACAAACTTTTTTAGGTCTTTGATTTTGAATATTTCATTACAGAAATCCATTTCAGACATCAGGGAACATTTTAGGTTTGGTTTCTGTCTGTCAGTTTATCGTTTAATTTTTGCAAACCCCCATATCTTAAAAACTACACGTCCAATTTTAATGAAATTTGGGTGGTAGGTCATAATTAGCCCATTGTTGGTCCCATATAAGTTTCTATTCAACCGAATTCGCCTCTTTGCTTCTCTTCCACATGCGCACAAACAAACATACATTCATTTACACCTACAGCTTCAAAAGTACTTATTAAAATTGAATGAAATTTTTGTAGTTTATCAAAAGAAAGCAGCAGATAGCCTGAGATTATTTTGAACCGTCAGCGCTCTTTAAATTTGCTAAATTGATACTTTAATTCACGTAAAAAATGAAAACAATTTTGACAGTTTAAAAAAAACAAAAAAAAAAAAAACAGGGGAAATAATTAAACCAATTAGACAATAGTGGCTTGCAAATGCATTAAATCAATAAAGTACGAGGATAGGATGTGAGGAAGCTATGTGCCACACCAATTGGCAGTCTATTTATTAGCAAACAATTGTTATTAGTTATTTGTAAAATATTTCACTTAAATAATGAACAAATTTAATTATAATCAATGCATCATTATAATTTTTGAACTGAAGATGCCAAGGTATGGGCAAACATTTTCTGTCAATAAAAAATGTTAATGTAATAACATTAACATTTACTGTCAATAAAATATAGTAATGTTTTTTTTTTTAACTTCATCCCTGAAGACCTAGAAGATTGAAAAAAAAAAAAAAAAAATCTACACAGTTCTTACAAATTTTGAGGTGCGCCTGTGTACTCAATTGCATCCAAATCGATTCAATTTTGACGTCAGTTATAGTTGGACAAACAAACACAATTTTAAAAGCCGAGTCTCTGAAGTGAATAAATCATTGTATGCTCGTTCAATAAAGAATAAATGTGTGTTTAAAATCCATGGATAATGTTTTTGTATTTTATTTTATTTTTTTTTATTCTGAACATTAGTATTGCTACTAAAACAAAAAAATTAAGGGGTCATCTGGTGGTCTTCTTCATAAGTATCTCTGTGCCTATTATGTCTTTTGTTTATTTATTTACTATTTTTTAATTTATATTGTTTCTATGACAACATAGAGTTTAGTTTTTACTATGCTAATAACGAACGTTTTAATTTATTATAATGTAATTAGTACATAACAGTGCCTTTCTTTTTTTACTTTTCCTCACTAGTAGGAAAAGTATTGTTTTCACCAAATTTTTTTTTTCGAGATTTCAACAGAATTATCCGTTTTAGGTGTTTTTAAGACCTCCTGAGTGGTTTTCAGCATGACGTATGTATGTGTGTGTTATCATCGTAGCGCCCAAGGTGTTTAACCTAGAGAGTTGAAACTTGGCAGAAAAATCAGTCCTAACCTGTAGTTGTGCCGCCCGGAAAATCAACTTTTTCCGCCATCTTGAACCCAGTTTGCTTAGTCAGCAAAAATTTAAAAAAATCGTAATAAATCGAAAATGGTCCTGATCGAGTTGAAATTTGGCACGAATGTACCTCTCTGTATGACAAACAAGCCCGCCAAATTTCATTTTGATATTGGCCGCCATTTTGAAGTTATAAATTTTTGAATTTTTAAACTTTGACGGTTAATAATACTGAAATTACATATAGGTTTTTGACATATAGCATATCGTTGGAACCGGAAAAAATTAAGGAACAATTATAAAAAAAAAAAAAAACGATGAAATTCCATTAATTAGTTTAAAAGTTATAAGCAAATATAATTATTTATTTGTGTGATAATTTTGATGACGTCAAAGTTTGTTTACATCTGTCAAAATCCCACCAAACTTCAAATAATAAAATAAAATATAGGTATTAAAAATAAGTTTTTTATTCGTTCAGATCGGTCACCCATCCAAGTGCCATGTCAAATCTTGCTTCTTCCTGCTGCTTGAATTGGGAAAAGTTCTGAGGTACCCAGTACCCAATTTTTAAGGATTATTGTTTACCTTTAAATAGTTAAAAAATACTGTTATACTTGACCTAAGCCTCATATCCCTTATCTTTGGTACCTTAATCCTTCTATAGCCCTATTCTACCCCTACTATGTACTGATATTTTAAGTCATAAAGCTTGTAAAGTAAATATGTCTGGTAGTAGTCTTTCACTGGTACTACTTTAGATGGTTACTCCCCTGTGTTTTTTTTAGAATATAAATGTCTGACTAAATAACTATTAAGACAAAGGGATGCTTAGTCCAATGTACTTTGAGACAAAGGAATATCACAGTTATGTTTTTATAAGGGGAGTAACCATCTAAAGAAGAATACTCTGTATACCTTCTTTAGATGGTTACTCCCCTTTGTTTTCTCAATAAGGGGAGTAACCATCTAAAGAAGTGCCCTTTCACTCACTTTCCTAACACTAACACTGAAAATGATATAAAAGTATGTTGTACACGTTTGTTTATAATTAATATAAAATTGTGTTGACAATATCGATGCGCTCCTTTTTATTAACCTCTCTAGTCATATTGTCATATTTATAAACCAAATAATGGTTATTTACAACTCCTAATCATTTGATATATTCATTAGTGTGTTATTTGTGTTTACTGCAGAAAACAACGTCGGAGGAGAAGGCGGAGGATATCAAAGAGAATCACGTAGACGCAGGTACGAGTGACTCGAGTACTGAAGACAAGGAGATGATACTGGCTCAAGAGATAGATCACTGTAACAACAGAGTAGCTGAATCTCAACTAGCTCTACAAGTACTCAATGATAAACTCACTCAGGTACTCAACTCATTCTTCTACTGTTTTCATGTAAAATGGCATTGATTCATGATCTAGGTCATAATTTGATATATTTCGGTATTTTAGTAGAAGACTTGCCTAACACTCTAATATATACGTAAAAAAGAATAGTGTATGCTTGGCATACACTCTACAAATCTAAAATAATGTCTCCCCCCCCCCCAAAAAAAACCATTTCCATCCCCTGGGTAATGCCAGTTACTTCAGCTAGTATATAACAAGTGATACATTGTATTCCGAACTCTTGTATTTAGGATGTGTGGGGGAATAATTATTATTACTTTCCTAAAATAACCTTTAATTCATTGTATAACATAATTATATGACTTAAAAACCATTCATTTGTATGGTTTCAGTCATTTGTGACACTCATTTTGAAAATAATGCCACAATGGGTTAATTTTACTACGTTTTTATTAGCTTGGTTTCTTGTTTGTCCAGTACAAATCTGGCAATCGATTTTTAACTAACTTCCCAAATAGCTAGACATTTAAAACTTTTAGAATAGCTCAGAACTCGATGACAATGCATTATTTTAATACTTTCAGCAAAATTTAAGTCGCTTTCAGCAAATTTCGCTGTATGAAAAATTAGTTCGGAAAAAATCCGCAAGTTATTTTATTTGTTTTGATATGTCCAATATTTACGATCTTCATTTTGACAGGTTTAAAACTTATGATTTATGACAGAGTATTTAAAAACGTAGTATATAAAAAGTTCTTTTAATCTTGCAATTATTTATTTCTCTACTCCTTAAGATGCCTTTAAGCATTAACTTTTGCTTCCAAGCTTACCAAAGGTAACGGAAGCCATGTAATCGTTCCGAAAAACAAACTTTTTTAGGTCTCCAATTTCAAAAATTTCAAGATAAAAATCCATTCCAGACATCAGGGAACATTTTAGGTTCCTTGTCTGTCTGTCTGTCAGTTTATCGTTTAATTTTTGCAAACCAACACATCTTAAAAACTACTCCTGATTTTATTGAAATTTGGGTGGTAGGTCACAATTAGCCCATTATTGGTCCCATACAAGTTTCAACCATATGCGCCTATTTGATTCTCTTCCACATGCCCACAAACATACATTTATCAAAAGTACCCTACAGATAGTACCAGATTAATTTAAACTGTCTGTTCACTTTTGCTAAATTGATACTTTAATTCATATAAAAAAAATCAAAACAATTTTGACATATGTATTATCCTTCAAGCAGGTGTGCGGGCGGCATTTACACCGCCTTTTTAATCAATCACGCCCCCTGTGATTTTAAAGTATTCCAGCTTATCATCTCTTCTAGGTATTCTCCAATTACTATTTCCTAGGTTTAATAAAACCATCGGTATACCCGGAACGTGAGAGGGTCGCCCTCACTTTGGTTTGAAAATCGACAAACTCTATATAGTACACACGTCAGTACGGTGTAAATAATAGAGATTTCTTTTTGTTTACTGTATTCGTATGCAAAAGAATTTGATTATTTTAAGAGTTACGTTTTCCAATTACATATAAATATTTATACAATACCAGGATAGAAGAAAAAGTGTTAAAGGCTGCGTTTTTATTTTTTTTTATGACAATCCTGAAAAAAAAATTTTGCTTTCGTGTATAAGTGTAATTTGTTTTTTAAAAAAACGTGTTCAATATATATTTTTTTTAAATTCTAAATTAATGTGTTATTATAATTAACTATTGAGGAAACTAATTTCCACAAAAACAAGGACCTACAAGCTTTAAATATAGAAGGAAACTAAAGCAGTGTAAATGCCGGCGTGCGCCCGCTGCTGCTAACCAATATGGCGCGCCCGCCCGAAGGTTAAAAATGCAGGGGAAACAAATAAATTAGACAATAACGGCTTGTAAAAGTATAAAATCAATAAAGTACGTGATAGAATGTGAGGAACCCATGTGCCACACTAATTGGCAGTTTATTTGTTTATTCTAAACATTATTATTGCTACTAAAACAAAAAAGTAGAGGGGGTAACAGTGGCCATCAGGTGGTCTTCTTCATAAGTACCTGTTCCTTTTTCTTTCACTTTAGATAAGTGGTTTATAAAGACACTGCTGGTATAGCTAATTTGCTGCAGTTATTAACTATGTAAAGTGGGTGCCTTTTATTAATTATTAATTTCTTCTGTTTCAGTTGAAGGGAGAGCTGAACGAGTTGTCCGGAGACAAGATGAAGCAAGTCGAAGCTCGTCAGCGTGCTGCAGCATTGCTCTGTGAAAGAGATGAAACTATAGTCAGCGATGCAAAGCGTAAAGTGGCCGAGAGGAAGGATAAACTGGCCATGCTTAACAAACAGTGGCAAGCTCATTCACAACCTCTAATAGACAGCATTAGTCAGATAACTCAACGCACTTCTGGCAAAAAGGTCCTTTTGTTTTCTTTTGTATAAACCCTAGATTATTTTGCTTCCAAGCTTGCTGGATATAATTGTGATCAGCCTCTGTTTTTAAACATTCCTGAATGGAAATCTGCTTTAGACATCAGGGAATATTTTTTGTCTGCTGGGTTGTAGGCCTGTCTGTCCATTTTTGCAAATCCCTAAATTTTTAAAAAAAACTACTGGTCCAGTTTTAATTAAATTTGAATGTTAGTTCATAACTAGCCCATTGTAGGCCCCATAATAACAACGAGTAGAACCTGAGTTATTAACAATTTTGCTTCCGAGCTTACTGAAGGTAACGGAAGCTATGTGATCGCTCTGAACAACGCAGATTTTTTAAGTCTCCAAGTGCAAAAATTCCAAGACAGAAATCTGTTTCAGACACCAGCAAACATTCTTGGTTCCGTCTGTCTGTTGGTCTGTCACTAAATTTTTGCACATTTCTTAAAAAGAACACGTCTGATTTTCATGAAATTTGTATGGTAGGTCATAATTAGCCTATTGTTAGTCCCATATAAGTTTCAACCTTCTGTGCTCATTTGTTTCTCTTCCACATGCGCACAAACATACATTTATTTACACCTATAGCTTTAAAAGCACTTATCTGATGTTTATGAAATTTGGATGGTTTGTCAAAAGTAGCCTGCAGATAGCCCTAGATTCATTTCAACTGTCTGAGCTCCTTAAATTTGACTAAATTGATACTTTAATAATTAATGTAAAAAAACGAAAACAATTTTTTGACAGATGAAAAAAAAGGGGAAACAATTAATAGGCCAAGAGCGTTTGCTCAAAAAAGGCAATTAACGGGAAAAAATTCGGGGGAAGCTGAATTTTGGTTTATGGCTTTATTTTGGTCCCCTGATGAACATACTAAGTTTTCTCCCTCAAGGGAGGTGGGCGTTGGCCACAATTTTGAAAAAAAGGGACCAAAATTCGGTTTTTGGTAAATATCTTCATTCTCATCAATGATACGACAAAAATAGTTATTATCAAATTGGTAGGACTTTAAATTGTCAACAAAAAAGGTTCAATGTCATTATACGCTAAAGACAATAGTTTCAAAGCTATAGCGTTGACCTCCTTCGAGGGGGAAAACTTACTATGTTCATCAGGGGACCAAAATAAAGCCATAAACCAAAATTCAGCTTCCCCCGAATTTTTTCTCGTTTAAAGTCTTTGGCGCTTGGCCTATAATTAGTATTTAATTATAGGCCGTAAAAGTATTTGACGCTGAATTGCGAAGGCAAGTCTCGTTTCACCCTTGCCAGAGAGGCTTTGTGAAAGGTCTCCCAGGTTGTCACATCAATGCGAGGCTGATGGATGCCATCCTTAAAGATGCATATAGAAAAAAAAATGATGCAGTTGTAGCCTTTCTTGATATTACAGGAGCCTTTGACAATGCTGGCCACGATCATGTTGTACAGACTCTTAAATATAATGGTGTGTCTCCTGATTTGACCAAAGGCATCGAGGCCCTTTTATGTCACAATGAAATAAAAGTTTCAGTAGGTATGAATGAAACAGGATACATCAAGGTACTGAGAAGTGTTCCTCAAGGAGGGCCAATGTCCAGTACACTGTTCAACCTAAGCATAGATCACATTTTCAAGGAATTTTGTGACCCGCAAGTTGCTAATGCTCACGGCTATCAGCTCAATGAAGGTAAAGATCCATTAGTCTTAACAGGATTTGCTGACGACCAAGCAGTAACAGCCCGTGATATTAAGGCAGCCGAACGACTGATTAACGCTATTCAACGTAGGTTTCAAGAGATTGGGTTGTCAGTAAATCCCAGCAAGAGCACCGCTCTTGTAGTTTTGAATGGTGAACTTAGCTCTAAAGCTCTATACCTGGACGACGGGAGTCAAATTGTGTCTGCAAATGCTAGTGATACCATTAAATATTTAGGTTGCACATTCAGTGGAGAACTTTCCTGTAATGAAGATTCAATCAAAAAACTTTACGAGAACCTGAATAAACTAACCTTGTCCAATCTGTTAAAGCCCGACCAAAAACTTAACATCCTTAATCAGTATGTTTTTCCTTCACTTACTTACCCTCTTCAAGCAGCTCCACTCACTAAGCTACGTACGTCAATGTTGGAAGGGATCGATATTATTATCAGGAGGAGTGTTAAAGCCTTCATAGGATTACCAGCCAACACATCATCAGCCATGCTCTATGCTCCCCGACGTTTTCGTGGACTCGGCATCCTTCGGTGTACATGGGAAGCACCACTTCAACACCTCAATATCTCCCAGAAACTGAGTTCGGTTAAGGACCCTCAGTTTCAGAGCATTTTTGATTACGAGAGGGAGTACAAGGAATGTTTGAGTCGCTTAGAAATTCAGGAGCCACCTGATAACAATATAAATATCAGGAAAATAAGGCAACAACTTAGGGAGAAGTCATTTGAGGGTTGGTCTAATTGCAGGTGGCAGGGCATTGGAGTTAACCACTTCAAGGACTTCCCCAAAGGAAACAGTTTTATAAGTGATAAGAAAATCTTAACAGGCTCTGAGTGGAGTAATGCAGTGAAACTCAACACTAACTACGCCCCCCTCAGGGGTGTTCCAGGAAATAGCGGTGTAGTATCAGGAAATGTTGGACCCCTCTGCCGCAGATGTGGCAGAGAGAACGAAACACCAGCCCATGTGCTGGGCAAATGTCCGCACAACATGCTACTGATCACGCGTCGTCACCATCATGTGAAGAACTCCATCTCCGACGAGCTGAGAAAACAGGGGTACACTTGCTACGACGAAGTATACGCAGTAGACTCTACTGGATCTACTCGCTACTCAGACATCTTAGCTTTCCACCCAGACAACAAGACTGCTTCCATAATAGACCCTACCATAAGATTTGAAAGCAATGATCCTGAGCAGGCGGAAAATGTGCACAAAGAGAAAGTAGGAATTTATAGCAAGTGCATTGAATACTATAAGGAAAAATTTCGAGAGGTGCATGGGGAGAGGAATTATGAAGTCTACGGTCTGTGGTTCGGTGCACGGGGTACAATACCTTTAAGGACAAAAATATTTTTTGAAAAATTTAATATCAACATTGAAATCCTAAAACTCCTAGGAGAAAACATTATATTGGACTCTTTAGGTATCATAAGCCACCACATTTATTAAATTTTGTTATTGTCATTTAATGTTATTTTAAATTGTTATTATTGTTTCCATTGTTTACATTTTTTTTAAAAAATTAATGTTTCTTTTATTCACTTTTTAAAATTTTAACTATATTACGTTATGTTATCTATATATTACTTTATTTTCATGTACCTGAACATACCTTAATGTTTGAAATTTAATTTAGGACTTAGGTTTATTTTTTTTTAAAAAAAACTGTAGATTTACTTACACTTCTATATATATTGTTTTTAAAAAATACTCCATTATCCTATAAAGATGTCAGCCCGATTGATTAGTACGCTGTGTTTATTAGCAATCCTTTTTAGAAGGACTGCCCACACATTTACTATTCTCGTAAATAAAGTGTTCTCTCTCTAATGACTTGTAAAAGAATTAAGTCATAATAAGAATAAGTCAAGTGTGATAGGATGGGAGGAAGCCATGTGCCACACCAATTGGAAGTCTAATAAATATATACGTGTTGTTTCAGAGTGAGGAGGAGAAACAGCTGACTAGGCTCGAGGAGTTGAACGAACAGATAGACGAGATGAATCAACAAATCTCCCTCAAAGGAGTCCAGAAAGCAAAGTTAGAAGCCGAGCTGGCCAAAGCTCCTAAGGAAATACACAGGTCTGGTTATTATATCAACTTTAAAACAGTTTGATTCACACTTGAAGAACACCCAGGTTGTTTGTTAAATATCAGATAATTAATAAACACATTGCAAAGTCTAATCACAATATAAAAATAAATGTCTTATGAAAGCAGTCTTTCGGCTGTTGTCAATTACAATTTTACACGTAGACTGAGGAAAAAAGCAAATTAATGTTAATAAGTTCTAAATGTGAATGGGGTCCATAAGGATATTAGCCTGCAGGCGTAGGAATGTGGAGTAAAGATCTTGGGGGTAAGAAAAGCACTATACTGGTACTGGAAATATAGAGGCCCGTGGTTCAAATCCCAGTGCTGGAGTCTATTTTTCTCTGTCTGTTTCCC
>KZ653113.1:24509-54696 GCA_001010745.2 Gerris buenoi | reverse complement strand
AAAAAAAAGAAACCTTAAAAAGAGGTTACACTATAAGAAAAGATAAATAAAACGCATTGACATCTAGCGGAATTCAATCGTACTAAGAGCCACATTAGTAAGAAATCAGCGCTCCTATGGAAGTTTTGATAAGTTCTTGCAGTACAATAAAAAGTTTTTGCGTCCTAGGACATAAAAAATTTTTTCTTTACTCCCAGGAGTAATGAAAAGATTTTTTTAAGTCCACGTAACGAAAAAATTGATTTTAGCTTTGTTTTCTAAGCTCTAAAGTTACTATTTCACAGCCTACCACGGAAGAAAGTGTATTTTTTTTTGCCTATCCTCCATTTTTACCTTCTCATTGTTTTTAAAAAATATCTGTCTGTCGTCTGCGCATACGCCTAGAGCCTAAACTACTGGGCTGATTTTGAAACAAAAATTTGGCATACATGTTCAAAAAAATCATACCTTGAGGCGAAATAGAGAAATGAATTTTAGCTCCAAAATTTGGGTGCTACACCCCCAAAAACTCTGAAAAAAACTTGATTTTTTTTTTCTTTTCTGAAAACGGTTCCAACGATTTTGATTAAAAAAAATTCTAAAATGTAGTCCATTTAAATATAAGTCTGACGATATAAGCTGATTTCCCGGAAAAAAAAAATCTGAGAAAATAGCTTTAAACAGGGACTGAGAGGGGCCTAGTTTTGATTCCCTGCCGAGGAAAAGTTATTTTTATGATACATTTTTGATGTAACGTTCAATAATAATTAAATGTACCTGTGAACTAATTAATGGAAAACATTGGGCTAAGTAATTATGAACTCGTGTGTGAGAAAGTTTGTCTGAGTCTTTGGACTGGTTTTTCCTTGTAATGTAACCTTTATTTGATTAGAAGGGAACTTGATTAGAAGACATGTTTGTTCACCCTGGAATTGTCACCTGCATAAAATTTAAAAAAAAAATAAAATAAAATAAAAATAAAAAATACATTTGATCAAAAAATTGAAAGGTGACAGTCCATAGAAAGATAAATTGATGGTTCTTGGATCTAGGTGAGGTAGACAAAGAATGAGGTGGCAGGAGCATGTTTAGGTTGCACTGAGGAGGTTAGGCATTCACTTGTGAAGGACACTGGTGCAGCTTGTGAAGGAGACAGGCGCAGAAAAAAGATTGTGACTAGATCATTAATTAAATTTAATTATTATAATTAAATTAAAGCCCAACTCAGTTTTTTAAAAGGATAAAAACCAATCCCAAAATAATGATACCTTAAAACAAAATCAATAAAGGCCAAACTGCCAATTTTCCACAATTTCAAGCACAAAATTGTTCAATTTTCAATTGTACAATTTCAAATACAAAATTGTTACAAGATGGAGAGATTTGTTTCATTGATGCTTGGGATATACATGTTCCTCATACTTCTCATCACTGTTTCTCTTCTCACCAATTCTGAAGATGGTACTTCTTTAGATGGTTACTCCCCTGTGTTTTTTTTTAAGAATATAAATGACTTTGACTAAATAACTATTAAGACAAAGGGATGCTTAGTCCAATGTACTTTGGGACAAAGGAGCATCACACTTATGTTTTTATAAGGGGAGTAACAGTCTAAAGAAGAATACTCCGCATACCTTCTCTAGTTGGTTACTCCCCTTTGTTTTCTTAATAAGGGGAGTAAACATCTAAAGAAGTGCCCTGAAGATTACCACTTTTATACTTTCGGCAAAGAAATCTATATCTCCTTATCATATGCCCTCTATCTATACAACTAACACTTAATTTGATTTACATGTTTTATGTTTGTGTGTGTGTGAATCAACAGAGAATATTTAAGGGTGGATGGGATCTTATGGGACTGTTTGTAAACCGTCCTAATCAAGTGAGATATTTAACTTTCCACTTAACTTTATTTTTGAGAACACTCTCCTTTTAACTTACCTTCTTATTATTATATTTTTGTAAACTACAAACTTCTATTAAAAGCAGCAATTAAACTTTAGTTACGCTTCATAAAGTTAATATGTATGTTTGTTGAGTATTTATATGTTACTGCAATATTTTTTTAAGTATTTATTATTGTTTTTTTTATTCTTTATAAAGTTTAAGAGTGTGGATTATTAAGTTGAAATTTAGTAAATTGTTCCTTGTAACTTTCAATAGTTTAGTATTTGAGTATATTAAGGAAATAAAATATTGGTTGTTTGAAATTTTGATCCCTCTTTGTGTCAATTCTAATTTGACTGAGCTATGTGTGTTAAGGGGGCTACACACCTTCAGTTTATCTGTGCAGTTATCTTTGGTAAATATCTGCGTGAAAATCCGTACGTTTATCTGAACTGAAGGTGTGCAGGATATACCGTCTGATTTATCTTCAGTTTCGTCTTCACTTGGTTCTAAGTTTTTTTCTAATAAAATTTACAAAACGGTTGCAAAAGAGGGTTTGGATGCGCAGACCTTTTTATCTGCGTGAAAACCTGTCCAAACTGCGCAGTTCTCACAGTTTATCACTCAGACATGACGTCACACGAGATAAAACTGCGCAGATAATCAGAAGGTGTGTAGCCCCCTTTTAAAAGATTCAATTGTGATGGCATTGAAAACATGTTTGTTTTCATTATTTGTGGGTGGGTTAAGGATAATTGATGGAGAAAATCAACTAAGGTGAATCTTTAAATTTGGCTGTATTTCACCCCTCTCCATATTCATGCCTAAAAACTTCATTACAATTAGTTCTTACAATCTAGATACATAAACTCAACAAAATAATAAATGTATCACAAAGCTAAAAGGATATTATAAACGATTCATTATGTTTGATTACAAAATCTCAGTCAATACAACAAACTTTTAGGTTTCTGTACAAAGTACAAAAAGAAACCTAATATAACGGCTCTGTCTGTCTGTCTGTCTGTCTGTCTGTCTGTCCGTCTGTCCGTTGGTGTCGTTTGTCTGTTGGCTTGTTTCAATTCATAAACTACTATAGCTAGAAACATAAAATTTGGCACACAGGGGACACGGCGTTTGATGCAACTGGACGCATTTTGGAGTTTATAATATTTTCAAGATGGCGGCCCGGCCAATATGGCGGGTGACTAAAAAAAAGTTTTTATTTACCATGGCATGTTATACATCAATTTAAAGGTCTTGAAGTGTAGAAAAAGAGTATGCAACTATTACACCTGATAATTTAACTAAGTCGTACAGAAACCGGCGATTATCGCCTCATGTACTTACGTGAATCGCGCCTTGTTTATATCAAGGGACTGTTTTCAACCAAACACTTTTATTTTAATTCTTTTGAAAGCAATGTATCTCTAAATCAGCTGTTATTACTATCACTTGGTATTTTGACTTGTACTCCTTATCATATGTTAGTTTTAAGCACAACCTTATCTTATGTTAGATTTTTGGCAGGTAGATAACACTTCATTGATTATTCACAAGAGCTAAAAAATTCAAGAGCTGTTGAAATTTATGTTGTTATTATTTTGTTAGTATTGTATTAAATGAATATGGTATTTATGTTCATTGATGAATATAGACGCTTAAGGCTCTACCGCCCTTTGAGNGATCATCCCCATTATCCTATATAGAAAGATTAAACTTATTGAAAATGGACTCATTAATGGATAGAAGGATGCATGCCTTTTTGTACTTTCTGTACAAAATAACTAGTAATATCTACTATGTTCCTGATCTATTGTTTCAATGCAGTTATAAGGTACTGTTGAGCACTTTTTTGATAAATAAATAAATAAATAATAATAATCATTACAAAGATCAAACAAAATGTTTAAAATCTTAAGGCATTGAATTTGTAATCCTTTTTGTATTATTAT
Organism: Gerris buenoi; assembly: GCA_001010745.2. Taxonomy (NCBI): domain Eukaryota; kingdom Metazoa; phylum Arthropoda; class Insecta; order Hemiptera; family Gerridae; genus Gerris; species Gerris buenoi. The sequence goes on along the minus strand of KZ653113.1, from coordinate 50,875 downwards.
TTTAATCTATTTAGACAATAGTACGTATATAGTTTTGTCGAGTTGATTCTAACTGTTGTGTGATGTGTTTTGTTCAGATCTATGTATACTCAGCGGATCCTGGAAATCATAGGAAGTATAAAGAAACAGAAAGACGACATAGATAAGATACTGAAAGACACGAGGCAAGTACAGAAAGAAATCTCTCTTACCTCGGGCAAACTTGAACGCTGCTTCACTGTCGTAGATGAACTTATATTCAANATGAAGCCTGTGATTAGATTTTTGATATCTTGCTTAGAACCAGAGTTATTTGAATTTTACTGTTTTTCCTAACCTCAAAGGGCGGTACAGCCTTAAAGATGGTACTAATTGTTAATGCCGCTGTCCCATAAACAATATTGTTGTCAAAAAACTAAAATATTTTATCTGTATTAAAAAATATTGCCTAATAACAAATTGACAAATAATAGATTTACAATGTGGCATAGCCTATTAACTATTTATTAAAATAAGAATTAGAGGTACAATAAGAGGTAGTACCACCTGGTGTAGTACCTTACTCCTGGGTAAGTACTATTCCTTGGTCTGGTACTGACACAAACCAGGCACAGCTTCAAGTTTAATTATTGTGCACAAAAGAGGGAACTTCTTTAGATTGTTACTCCCCTACGTTGTTTTAGAATATAAACAACTGACTAAATAATTATTAAGACAAAGGGATGTTTAGTCAAAATGTACTTTTGGACAAATGAATATCACACTTCTGTTTTTATAAGGGAAGTAACAGTCTAAAGAATTGCCCAAAAAAAAGTATTATACTTTCTTTGATGTATTATTTTTGTACTTGTGATTGATGCGCTCTTTCGTTTAAATGTTTGTATCCATAATTGTAAGAATTCAAGTTTTGTCTGCGCAATGATCAGAATTGGAAAATGTTTGGATACTTTTTTATTTCATACATTAAGAAAACTGGATCAAGCCGTAACTTTTTTGCCATCTGTCTATCAGTATGTATGTAAGTCTGGATGTATGTCACCACCTGTCTGACTTTATAGGCGCAAAACTGGCCGAACAAATCAAAACAAATAACTTGTGTGCACTAACATGTGCATTTTGCAGACTTGATTTCTTCAAAAATAAAATTGAGTTTAACCAAAGTTATTAAGTAACAATTTATAAAAAAAAAAAAAAATGAAATAAATAAAAATAACATAAAAACAAAGATCTTTTAGCGCAAACCTCTACCTTTGTTTTATTATTATTATTACTATTCAAAATAATCACTTCTAAAAAAATATTTTTAAAACTATACTCATAATATTATTTTTTTTTAAATCTGACAGGGAGGAGAGTGAATGAGAGCTTGAGATTTTGGCGGGTAATAGGTCGGGCCATGATGCTGCCCCACCCCTCATACCGGCCTAGTGGCTTTTTTTCTTCTCCCCTATAGGTTGGATAATCTAAGCTGTTAGATTTAAAAAAATATAATATCATGAGTATAATATTATTTATCACTTGCTTTGTTTACGTTTGCACTGTTAACATCGTCATATAATATATTCTGTTTACCTTTTTAATGGGTTTTTCTTTATAAACAATTAATTCTGAACTATTTTGATTTCATTTACTTTTCTTTTTCTTTCTTTATTTATTTATTTTTTTTTTACTGTTCTTATATGAAAGCTTTTGAGGTGTAGATTAAGAATGTTAAGTTTTTTTAATTATACGTACAGTTAAGATCATTGTGAGATTAAATTCAATTTTGATTAAAAAAATGGTTATTTATTGTGACTTATAATCAAATTGAGGAATTTTCGCAGAAGAAATATAACCATTTACAATTGACAGGATATTTTATTCTTAAAATAGAATGAATGATGAACAGTGTATGTGTATAGCTCATGTCATTATACTTTGTAAATCTGACAGTGAGGGAAATTCGAATAAAGGGAGGAGAGCCAATGAGAGCTTGAGATTTTGGCGGGTAATAGGTTGGGCCAACTAAGAAAACAAAAATATCACTGGATAACCTTAAGATAACAACCTAGTGGTTTTATTTTTTCCCTCACATAGGTTGGCCAATCTGAGCTGTCAGATTTACAAAGTATAATGGCATGAGTTTTTTTTATGGTTCTTATTCTAATCTATGAAACCTTTAGAAACATAACTTCATTTAAAAATATTACTAGTTTTAATTAACGTTTTAAACGTATACACCTTTTTATAATTTGAATATATGGTTTTTTATAGATGAATATCTAAGGTGTTTTTTTTATGAATTGAATAATTTCACATTTTTTACTTTTCTTTTTTCAAATTTTTATTTTTGATAAATTAAATTGTAAACCAAAAATTATTTATAAATATATTGATGACCTCATACTAATTATCAAAAAAGAAAATCTTATTTCAACATTAGAATGTTTTAATAGCATAAACAACAAAATTAAGTTCACACACGAAATAGAAAACAATAAACAATTAAATTACTTAGATATGACGATAATAAGGAACAAGGACGGTAGTTTAAATACAAAATGGTACTCAAAAGAAATAAAAAGCAACAGAATATTGAATTATAAATCTAACCATGCAAAACATACCATTTTAAATACTATGTCCAATATGATCCAACGAGCAATTAAAATAACAGATAAACCGTACATTAAAGAGATAAAATCTACAATTTTCAAAAAACTATTAGATAACCTATACCCTATAAAAATAATAAAAACCTTATGGTACAAAAATATAAATTTAATAGAAAATCCTCAAAACCAAGTAACAACACAAGAAAATAACAACAATAATAAATATTATAACAGCATCAATTATATTAAAGGACTCTCTGAACAACTACAAAAGATTATAAAATACAATGACGGGGAAGAAGTAATATTTGCGCATAAACCTAATGATAAACTTAGATCAGTATTCACAAATATGAAAGATCAAATTAAAAAAGAAGAAAAATCGGGGTTAGTGTACAAAGTGGAGTGTAGAGATTGTGATAAAGCATACATTGGTGAAACTTCACAAAAATTAAAAAACAGACTATACCAACATCAGAATGATGTTAAAAATAAAAATTTTAAAACAGCGCTTTCAACACATTCTAATAATACTGGCCATAAATTTAAATTTGAAGAAACTAAAATCATAGGATTTGAAAATAACACATGTAAAAGGCGGATATTAGAATCGTTCAACATCTTTAAAAACTTACAAAACTCATTAAATCATAAAACAGATACTGGACATTTAAACAAAAATTATAATTCAATTTTTAAAAAATTTTAAAAATTAACAAAACAATATAAATCACGAACATTATACGAAGAATGTGTTATTAGGAACAAATTAAAGTTATCAAATAAGTATTGATTAACATATGAAGAGAAGTATAATCAATTAAATAGGAGAATAATATAACAAAATAATAACAACATAAGTCGAACTACATGTAAATAATAAATAAATAAGAAAACACTCAAAAATAATAATAGAATTAAATTAAGCAGTCTTAAGATTAAGGTTAAGGAGTTCTCTCCCAGGCAGCGCCACCAGTCAGGAAGCAATCTTTTGAGTCAATTCACATTAAAGAAAATATCAAAATAAGGAATTCTTTTCGAATAATAAGGAAAATCCAAGTATAAAATAAATCCAATAATACACCATAGAATAGAGTATAACAATAAATAATAAATAAAAGTAAATAAATTAAAAAATTATCGAATTAAAATAACCCAAGGTTCTCGGTGATAAATGTAAGTTAACAATGTATAAGAGAAAAATTATTCAAAGTTTTCAAGGAATATGAAATGTGTGTTTTTGTTTAATTAGAGTACAGAATTTTTATAATACCATTTTTATTTAAATTTTAACTGTTAATTGTTTTTAGTAATGACTGTGTATTTGACGAATCCTGTATGGGAAAATTGTTTTAAAAATTTTTTATTAATTGTTAGATTTGTAATTTTTATGTATCATAACACCAAACTTTGAAAGAATTAAGAGAAGAAAAGAAGAGTGATGTGAAGATGACCTTAATCTTGTAAATACAAGGGTCGAAACGTCTCACAAAAATAAAAATTTGAAAAAAGAAAAGTAAAAAATGTGAAATTATTCAATTCATAAAAAAAACACCTTAGATATTCATCTATGAAAAACCATATATTCATTTAAAAATTTAATTTAACTGCTTGGCCCAAGTTATAATGGGAGACATTAACCACTGATTCATGGCATGAGCCCATGCTGAGCGCAGAGAAAGGCTGTTTAAGAACATGCTAGACAAGACTTTAAGATGTTTTCTCTTAAGACAAATGACAGAGGTAAGTTTATAACTTGTGATGTTTGGATGTTTCAGAATGCTAAGAGAGACGAGCATTCTAGAAGAGCGTACAAGATGTTGGCCACTCTTCACGCTGATTGTAGCGATATTGTAACTTACATTAGAGAGACCGGTGCCTTAGTAAGAGAGATCAGCGATGTTCAAGAACAGGTAATAAACTGCCTTCAAGTAATATTTTATTATATCTGTTAAGTACTAGTGCTGCTCTCTGGCCTTGAAGGGTGTAGAACTGCGGAATTAACTTTCCTAGGGAAGTGAAATTCGTCTTCTATGATGGGGACTGGAGGATGGTTCAGTACTCACCTCACAGTGTACCCGTAATCAACGCACTTTTCATTTATGTAACATACTAATCTATATATATAAAATCCAAATACCACTGACTGACTGACTCACTCACTCACTCACTGACACATCACGATATCTTGGAAACCACTGGACCTATGACTATGAAATTTTGTAGGTGTGTTCCCCTTACCTCCTAGGTGCTCGCTAAGAAATGTTTTTAAAATCCACCATCTTTATTCAATATGGCGGCCATTTATATGCGAAATTCGGCAAGACTATATCTCTGGAACTAATTGCACTAGACACTTGAAATTTAAAACTTAGCTTCCTTTTATGAAGTTAGTAACTTTAGATAAATGGTTTATCAATCGAGAAATTTTTATTAAAATGGCAGCCATATACATATAAAAAACATCGTATGCGTGTGTTCTTTATACAAATCTACAGTTTTAGTCTGATCTCAATGAAAAGTTGCATAGTTGACCTGCAAAGCAAGGGGAAAATCATTGTCTACATGAATTTTGGAAGTTTAAATTTTGGTACACATGGGTACGGGGTACAAGTAACGAATACGGGGTCAAAGGAGTGTATACCCTTCATGATGCATATCATTGGAAAGCTCTTTAAGAGTACAGTAATTGTTGTCATGTACAGTTTTGTCATATTTTCATTTCTGAGGGGGTAAAATGGAAAAATATAGCTATATCTTTTATTAAAAGAAGAGTGTCTGTGGGTATGTCTTTTATACAAATCTACAGTTTTATCCCAATTTCATAAATATTTCTCATTTTCCCTTCAAAGCAAATGGAAAATTACTGTCCGTGAATTTTCAAAAAAAAAAAAAATTAGTACAAAGGGATACAGGGTACAAATGACAAAGTAATGGATACCCTTAATGATGCATATTGTTGAAAAGCTCCTTACGAGTACTGTAATTGTACAGTTTTGTCATATTTTTATTTAGGTGGGTGGTAAATTTAGGATATTTGAAGATTATCTTATCAAAGAGGGAGGGGAAAAAAGTGGGAGGGATAGAATCTAGATATTCGATATTAGTAATAGTTATTTATTCACCTAGGGAGTAAAGTAAGCCATTATTCCTTGAGCGAAAAAGTTGGTTCTTGAGGCGAAGCCGAAGGAACTATGGTCGCTAAATCCCGAGGCACTGCCGAGGGAAAAACGCTAATTAGCTCCCGAGGTGAAGCCGAGGATAATTATCGTGAAGGGAATAATGAAACTTTACTCACGAGGTACATACAATATTTTATTTCCAGTAGGGAGTAAATACACATTTTCGTCCATTGCACAGTTTTTATCTATTATTTTAATAAACAACAATAATTATTAGCACTGTTAATAGCAGAGATATAAGATATTCAATATTAAAAACAAATAAGAATTGGAATTAAACTCAAGTAGAAGGTTATTTAGATGCAGGTTATAAATAAACATAAACATGGGCACAAAAGCAGTGACGCCAATCTGATTTCAACGTCTTCATTACATTAACCATTCATTGTTTACTATTTATAAAATAATTAAGTTGCAATCTTTACTTTTTCGCCCTACTTTTACTTTTTCTCCCTACTTTTTGAATTCAGGGATGAAAAGACCTGCTTTAGTCTCTCAAAACTAATTCAAAATCATAACTTTTTTTCCTAACTGGAGTTAGGAATAAAGGAGGAATAATTTAAATGTTTCTCGACGGTAGTTTAAAAAACTTATCAAATTAAAATTAAACACTTTGTAGCGAAGCACGGGTATCCAGCTAGTCACTAATATAATTATTCACATAATTTATTTTCATTTCTTTTTACGTTTCTGTACAAAGTACAAAAATAAACTTTATTTAACAGCTCTGTCTGTCTATCTGTCCGTTGGCTTGTTTAAATTCATAAACTACTATAGCTAGAAAAATAAAATTTGTCACACAGGTGCATCTCATCGTTTGAGACAACTGGACACATTTTGGTGTTTTTACACTTAATATTTCCATTTCACCCCCCTGTTATAAGAAAATATGACAAAAGTGCTCATATCAACAATTACTGTACTCTTAAAGAGCTTTCCAACGGCATGCATCTTGAAGGGGAAATACTATTTTGACTTTTTTACCTCGTACCCATGAGCACCAATTTTTTTTTTTTTATTTTCACCCATCCAAATTCTAAATCAAAATTTTTCTATATTATCATAAGCCAATAATACGCAGATTTCTTTGAAAATTCGCTCATTCAGTCATGGTGCATGACTGGACTTTTTTATATTGTTCTAATAATTCTCTTATTTTCAGATCGAGACGGAATCAAATAAGAAAGTGGGTGCTAGTTTGCAACGGATTACCGACGATCTGAAGCAGATGAAATCCGAGACTGAGTTGCTCAAAATCCAACTGGAAACTCTCTCAAAATAGTTGCCACCGGATCTTCTCTACTCGAAACTTTTCCTTGTCACACGTCTCTTTTTAACAACTTCTCACAATTTTATTCTAATATTTTTCAAATTTAAATTAAGCAGCTAGTATTAACCGGGAAAAGTTTTTTTTTTTTTTTGATTACCCAAACTGTGGAGTAAATCTCACTCTATAGACGGAGTAAATCTCACTCTATAGACGGAGTAAATCTCACTCTATAGACGGAGTAAATCTCACTCTATAGACGGAGTAAATCTCACTCTATAGACGGAGTAAATCTCACTCTATAGACGGAGTAAATCTCACTCTATAGACGGAGTAAATCTCACTCTATAGACGGAGTAAATCTCACTCTATAGACGGAGTAAATCTCACTCTATAGACGGAGTAAATCTCACTCTATAGACGGAGTAAATCTCACTCTATAGACGGAGTAAATCTCACTCTATAGACGGAGTAAATCTCACTCTATAGACGGAGTAAATCTCACTCTATAGACGGAGTAAATCTCACTCTATAGACGGAGTAAATCTCACTCTATAGACGGAGTAAATCTCACTCTATAGACGGAGTAAATCTCACTCTATAGACGGAGTAAATCTCACTCTATAGACGGAGTAAATCTCACTCTATAGACGGAGTAAATCTCACTCTATAGACGGAGTAAATCTCACTCTATAGACGGAGTAAATCTCACTCTATAGACGGAGTAAATCTCACTCTATAGACGGAGTAAATCTCACTCTATAGACGGAGTAAATCTCACTCTATAGACGGAGTAAATCTCACTCTATAGACGGAGTGAATCTCACTCTATAAACGGAGTAAATCTCACTCTATAGACGGAGTGAATCTCACTCTATAGACGGAGTAAATCTCACTTCACTCACCCCTTCATATATCTCACCTTCCTTGCAACACTTTCGGCATATCTGATTTTTCAAATTAGTGTCAAATTTTTAAATTGACAATAATATTCAATACAGTGTGCCGTACTGTATATAATGTTTATAATTTATACAATATTCTGCTGGATATCGGAATATTTTTATTTAAATAAAACTATTAAAAATTAATTTAGCAATCTTTGCCGAATTAATTGATTAATTAAAAGATTTGTATAGAATCGTACCGAGTATCCTATATTGGGGTAAATATTTATTTTCAGGTTGATCTGCGGTTCAGGTCATGTTTGTAGTGGTTAGAGATGTTAAACTCCCTCAACAGCAACTAAAACTGCAGATTTACCTACATTTCTTAAATGTAAAGGCGGATGTACACATGCCGTCAAATTGGGGAAGTAGCTTGCAAGCCAAAGATCGTATTTGCCAGTAACTGGGCATACTAAGGATTTTTATTAAGTTTTTATCTGCTTGCTTGCCAGCTACAGGCATGCCATTTAACATATCCTCATGCAAGTAGCCGGCATGTTTTTGTTCAAGCTACGGGCATGTGTATCTCCCCCTTAAGTAATTTGCCAATTATTGCCAAGTATACAATTTTTTTGTGCCATATTTTTTATCCTTTTTACCTTAATTTAAGCTATAGCTGAATTTTGTATATATAATTCATTTTTTTCCTGAATGTAAGATGACTTGTTACTCAATTGACCAATAATCATTAAATTAGCTACTTTTAATTACCAATACTTTTTAGGCTCTTTTTGTATGTTTCTGAATATTGAAACATCCATTTTATAGCTGCGTCTTGAAAAGGATAAAGGTTGGAACTATAGTAGTTTCATAATTAGAATTAATTTGGAAAGTGAAGGAAAATTGAAATAAAGATGGATTAGAGATAAAAATTGAGTAAAGATGCAATAAGTGGTCGAGATTGTGTCATCCGACCTTCTAGAAGTCAATATCTCCAGTTCTCATTGACTATCTTTTCAATTTTCCGGTTCTGTCAAAATCAATTCTAATTGTAAGACTAGTATAGACAACTTTTTGAGTAATAATACTTGCCTAAAGATTTCTTAGGATGTTAGCATATATTATTAAAAGATAATTAAAATTCTGACCTAGGGATACAATGTGACGCAGATGGGTAGAGATTCAGAGGAAAAAATTCTTCTTCCAAAAAGTTAACATTAAAAATTATTCTTCAAAAGTCACAAGCTTATAAACCTATCAAATTAAAAAAAAAAAAAAAAAAAAAAAAAAAAATTACACACTCTGTTTTGAAAAAGAGGAATCAAATGAAGCCTATTGTGGTCCAATATGGTTTTAGTGATCCTCAATTTTTTTTTCCACAAGCTCTCTATATAACTCAATCCTATCACTGCATATGCTTGCAGTGAATGTTAAGCTGGACCACACTAATAAAAATTTGCTTTGTATGTTGAATTTAATGTGTGGCAAAAATAATTATGACAAAAAATTACCACAAACAGTCGATAAATTTTGTGTCAGAGCGTTTACACTACCACACATGCTCACCACATTCGACACACAGCCTGCACATCAAATTTTATGTGTTTGCAGTGACAATCACTGCATGTGTTTGCAGTGACAATCACTGCATGTGTTTGCAGTGACAATCACTGCATGTGTTTGCAGTGACAATCACTGCATGTGTTTGCAGTGACACTCACTGTGTTAAAATCATAATTCATGAGTTAGCAGTGATTGTAATGCATTCTTGCCACCGACAATTGCATTTTAATTTAAGTAAAAATTATATTTTGTGTATTATATTTTATTGTAATATTAATGTATTATTTTAAATGTTGGTTTTAAGTATTATTTTTGTTTAATCGTAAATATCTATATTGATTTAGTATTTGAAGTAGAAGTGAAATTATTATTTTAAATTTAATTTTTGATTTATTTACAAATACCATTTTAAGGATGAGGTGCGATGAATCTAATTATAGTTTAACTTATAAATTTATATTACTCTAAACCTAAGATAAGTCATCTGAAATTTTAAGAATTTAAATTGTACCAATTTAAGGTGGATGGGAGTTGACACACTCACTCACTGACTCTTTTCTACCCATAACTAATCTTATAGTGGTGATGGCCATATAGTTGGCCACCAGAGGGACACTTCTGGGTATTATTATTATTGCAGGAATCTAAAATAACAAGTGACAAATACTCAGCTGATATATCTTATTGCCGGTATAATTGTCAGATATGATAGTTGTTAATTCATGTGCAGTTAGATCTAAAAGGAATTAAGTAAAGGATCGTTCTTATAGTATTTCAAGGGGTCAAAGAAATGAATGTATAATATCTACACTATTTTTACAATTAGTATTGTTTTTTGACACTCAGATTGACCAACCTATGTGAGGGAAGAAATAAAATCCCACAGGCCTGGTGGCTTGAGAGAGAGAGGGAAATGCTTAATTTGTTTGTTAACAAAAGAAGGTTATTTTACTAGTTCAACAAATCGCGATCTTTTTACCTGATTTTGCCACTTAGATTTTCACTTCTTATTTACGATTATGTTTTGAAATTTAATGCAAGAGTGTTTCCTTTATAGAATCAAGAAATTTAATGTCGGTAATGAAACTTTATGAAAAGTGTAGGCTTAAAACTACTTAGACAAAGAATTAATTTACCTATCAGATGTTGAATTGTAATGAAAGGATGTTTAAGAACCTTTGTTAATTCAGTCAAAGTTTACATTTTAATCAATCAATATTTGAGTACAGTGTGAAAGTAGTAGCTATTATTTTTTGGTAAATAAACAATAAACCCTATTATTGTTATATAACATGGAAAACGATAACGATTACTGAGTTTATTAATTTTCTGTCTCTGTTCGAGTCCGAGTCTTACGTTTTACTTTGTCAGAATAACTTAACAAATTGAAATGACGGGTAGTTACATACAAAACTCAAAAACCAGTATAATATTTAGTGCATTAGCATTATATTTAAATAACATAAAAAGTGAATAATATATAAAAGTGAATTCAAGCAGAGGAGTGGAGGTTATAAAGTCTCTTGGAACGGTTACACTTTAGGTCGGCGCCCCTCCACTAGAGACATTTTGATTTGCCTAGTTGGCCCGACCTTCTAAAATTCAAAATCCAGCGCTCTCATTGGCTCCTTCTCTATTTTCCCGCGCTGTCAAAAAACAATACTAATTGTAAAACTAGTGTAATTGAATGAGCGTTTTGTAATTTAATTTATAAAGTTTGAGTGTTTATCTAATGATAACTGGCATAAAAACTGACCAATTAGAATGAAATTTAGCTTACGGGTGCATTTCAGCATTTGTGATAATTTTTTTAGCTTTATACGAGTATGGATCTATTGTATGGTCGGCCTTAATACACCAAATCAACCCTCAGCCTAAATTCTTGCATTAATTCTTTTACTTGCCAATCTTTACTCATTTTACTTGCACTGAAGATGAACCACTAGTGGTTAAAGCCGGCTGTTGTCCTATAAAAGTCATTTTTAGTGGAAAGAAATCTTTATTTCTGCTCATATAATATAATTATTTTCAATGTCAAATTTTGTTTTGTCAAAATTTTAACTGAAGCAATTTACTTTTTAGATTTTAATTTACAGACTTGCAAAAATATTTATTTAATTGATATTATTTTAAAATGATTTATAATAGTTTTAGTCAGTTCAGGGTCCAATATTACTCAGCTATTATGTATTTATTATTTTTGAATTATTTTGTTTATACATATTTTTTATATTATGTAAACATATTTTCTGTATTACTTATTAAACATATTATCTGTATTATATACAGCCTATATGTGTATTAATGTACATAATATACTTTTTTTGTGTTATGTATGTATTTAGTTTTATTTAAAAATTTGTGTTTGATTATATTTTTGTAAATAATAGAAAGGTCGAAGCTCTACAATCTTACAAAAATATAATTTAAAATATTTATTTATCGTCAAGGCTTCCTTAAATTTATAAATTTGTATATTAATTCTTTTTCTAAACATCGATTTATAAATTCTATTTATTCATAATAGCAATGTTTAGAGTCTAACGTCATATCTTAGAGAGACACAAAGTAACGATTTTTAAGTTTTCCTTTTAATTTTTTAATAAAACAATATTTTCAGAAGAGTTACGTTCCTTTGTCCCAAAGTTCATTGGACTAAATATCTCTTTGTCTTAATAGTTCTTTAGACAAAGAGTTTCCATATAAATTGTTCAGTCAACAAATATAGGGTGGGCAACTAAGTAAATCATTACCAGAATGACACCTTATTTACTTGTTTACCCACTTATAGGCGGGCAATCAAGTTAATCATTACCAGAATGACACCTTATTTACTTGTTTACTCACTTATAGGCGGGCAATCAAGTTAATCATTACCAGAATGACACCTTATTTACTTGTTAACTCACTTATAGGTGGGTAATTAAGTAAATTATTGCCATATGGCACCTTATTTACTTGTTTAACCACTTATAGGCGGGCAATGAAGTAAATAATTGCCACATGGCACCTTATTCACTTGTTTACCCACTTATAGGTGGGCAATGAAGTAAATTTTTGCCACATGACACCTTATTTACCCACTTATAATAATGGTGGGCAATCAAGTAAATTGTTGCCACATTGGACCTTATTTACTTGTTTACCCACTTAATGATGGGTAAATAAATAAGTATAAATATTTGTATAATACCTAAAAATGAATTATATATACATATAAAAAAATAGAAATTTCAATACTTCTTGTAAAATTTTAAATTATAGTAATTTATTAATCTAAATATATAATTGAATTATGAAAATAAAGGAACTACGAAAAAGAGAAAATGAAGTGCCTTTGAAATAAGTGCTTTTTTGTAATATTTTTCTTATGTGTATTTATTTATCTATATATATTTATATATTTATTAATTAAAGCTATTAATTTATGAACAAATACTTTTACTATTTTTTTTTTTTATTAAAACTATACACATTATATGAAAGAATTCAGAATGATATTGTTATATATTTGTTTATATTGTATTATTTATTATGTAAATAAAAAAAAGCTATAAGAGAGATCTATGTTATTTTATTTTGCCTCTGTGCCGGGGCTTTTACACCCGAAGACGCAGATCACTTAGGTGGGCCCATAGAACAAACCCGGGTTAGGGACCGAAATCTTCACACTTATGTGAAGATGTGGTCGGTAACCATGACTCCCCTCCTGGTTGTATTACAATCAGGAGTGTCATCATTATGGTTTCCAGGCTGAAACCTGGTGGCGCCACTCTTTTGAGGAGCTTCCCATTTGTTTAAACAATGCTTTGAGTAGGGGACCCGGTCCTGGAATCGAACCCAGAGCTGTGGTCAGAAGCGGCCACCCATCCATCTTCTGACCCCGCTCGAGGCTGCTTAACTTGCCTTATCGCAAGGCAAGCGCTCTAGCTTCCGAGCTAGCCTGTGCCTGCTCTACTATGTGGGCATTAGCGCAATGGACTTTTCCTAGGGTAAACTACTTTATGATTCGATTTGCATGGAAATGGACTACATATTAGAATTTTTTTAAATAATTTTTTTTTCTTAGTTTTTTAGGGATACTGCCCCCAAATTTAGAGAAAAAAAATTAAAAGAATTCATCTTGAGGTTTGACTTTTCTGAGCATGTATCGTAAATATTATCAAAATCAGTCCATTAGTTTAGACTCAACTCATTTGCGTAGATGCCAAAGACATTTTTTTTACATAATATACTTTTTTTGTGTTATGTATGTATTTAGTTTTATTTAAAAATTTGTGTTTGATTATATTTTTGTAAATAAGAGAAAGGTCGAAGCTCTACAATCTTACAAAAATATAATTTAAAATATTTATTTATCGTCAAGGCTTCCTTAAATTTATAAATTTGTATATTAATTCTTTTTCTAAACATCGATTTATAAATTCTATTTATTCATAATAACAATGTTTAGAGTCTAACGTCATATCTTAGAGAGACACAAAGTAACGATTTTTAAGTTTTCTTTTAAATTTTTTAATTAACAATATTTTCAGAAGAGTTACGTTCCTTTGTCCCAAAGTTCATTGGACTAAATATCTCTTTGTCTTAATAGTTCTTTAGACAAAGAGTTTCCATATAAATTGTTCAGTCAACAAATATAGGGTGGGCAACTAAGTAAATCATTACCAGAATGACACCTTATTTACTTGTTTACCCACTTATAGGCGGGCAATCAAGTTAATCATTACCAGAATGACACCTTATTTACTTGTTTACTCACTTATAGGCGGGCAATCAAGTTAATAATTACCAGAATGACACCTTATTTACTTGTTAACTCACTTATAGGTGGGTAATTAAGTAAATTATTGCCATATGGCACCTTATTTACTTGTTTAACCACTTATAGGCGGGCAATGAAGTAAATAATTGCCACATGGCACCTTATTCACTTGTTTACCCACTTATAGGTGGGCAATGAAGTAAATTTTTGCCACATGACACCTTATTTACCCACTTATAATAATGGTGGGCAATCAAGTAAATTGTTGCCACATTGGACCTTATTTACTTGTTTACCCACTTAATGATGGGTAAATAAATAAGTATAAATATTTGTATAATACCTAAAAATGAATTATATATACATATAAAAAAATAGAAATTTCAATACTTNACAGTCCACAGCCTGCAGGCAATCGTAAAGAACTACAGATCTGTGTCTGTATGCGCCACACACTTTGCGATGAGCGCCTGCAGGCCGAGATCTGACAATTTTTAACTGCAGTCGGACGGAGGGAAATAAACAAAATAAAGACGATTTTGTTTTGACAGTCCATGGCCTGGCAGTCCACGGACTGTCGTCTCTCGTTCCATCCGATCCTCGCCTCAACCCTCCACACACCTACAGTTCACCTCCGACTGCAGTCCATCATCTTAAGGAAAACTGACAAGTGTGGGCCAAGCTCTGTGGACTGTCAGATCATTATCTTCAGTTAAACTGTAAGTGTGTGGGCCCCTTTAAACTCCAAATCAAATTTTAGCGACATCACAATACTTTTTCTATTTATACTAATAAACCCACTTCCCAAAATAATAACCTTGGTAAAGTATTGTACGATTCTTCACTAATTATTTCTAATTCAAAATTAAAAGTCAGCAACACTAACGTAGTAGTATTATACCCTTTCTATATCTATGTATTATAGGTTCCATCAAGTGTCTAATCCAACCACCTTGCACTACAGTCAGATTATGTAAAGTTTTTACTTTTGACTGCGTGGGAAAATCCAGGGGGAGCCAATGAGAAGTCAGGATTTTGAATTCTAGAAGGTCGGGCCAACTTGGCAAACAAAAATGTCACCGGTCCCACCCCTCCTACAGGCCTAGTGGCTTTATTTTTTTCATCATTTAGGTTGGCCAATCTGAGTGTCAAAAGTCAAAATTTTAGATAATCTGACTTTAGTACTAGCATTATTAATAATACTATTAGAAACTAAATTGGTTCTATAAAAGAAAAACATTATTTGAAATTACAAATTTTATTTCTATTCTAAATACAGACTGTCCTAAGCATTAAAAAAATAATACATTTCAGACATTGCCACTCTGGAAAGTACATTCCAACTTATATTACAGCTTATTTTATTTTTATTTTTTTAAAAAAGGAAAAAACAGAAGTGTGTTTATATCACAGTAATAAAATGAGGGGCTAATGTCTGAAGACACGCTGGAAACAAAGCAGGGTTTGAAAGTAACCTCTCACAGGTTATAAGTTGGTGTAACCTTTCAACTTTTGAACTTAATATTGGTCTGGCTTGATGTACTTTGTATCCACTTTGTTACAGAAAGATACCGAACGTCTTCTACCACCGCATTCTATTGAAAACTGTCGACAAAAAACAAGAAATAAATTAACATTTTGTTGTTATTTGAAATTTAATGTATTAGTGGAATTGGAAGTAATTGCTGAATGAAGGAAAACAGTTTCTAAAATTACAAAATGACTTTTGATTTGAGCCCCCCGTTATTATGTCAAACAGCACACAGACTAGATTCAAATTGCCTAATACTCGTATGTTATTTGGAAGGAAGAATTAACAGAGGTCAGAGGTTGATAGGGATTTTCTGATGAGGTCATAATCTGTAGTCAAAACCAAAATGGCGTTATGTCCAAAAGTGTAAAAAAAAACTTTTTGAAATTAGCGAAAAATTATCGACAGAATGGTATAAAGGGGGTAATTCTAGCCTGTTTTGTTAATGAAATATTTAGCCTAATGCATAAGGGTTAAGTTTGTACGAAGTACGTAGAGTTAAGTATAAAGGGTTTAAGAAAATTTAACTTCTTTGTATATTCTCTGATAAGATATCTGATTTTAGTATGAAGAGCAAAAGTCAACTTACACGTATGTATGTCATTCAATACCTTCATGCTATTGTAATATAATCAAACTATGGGGTTGGTTATTAAAATATAATAGATTTGGTGCGTAGGCTTCCACGGGCATGGGCATAGCCAGGGGAGGGCTAGGAGGGGAGGGCTTTAGGAGGGGGGGAGGGCTAATTTTTTCGGATATATATATATATATATACAGTGTGTCCCAAGATAGAGTATCCGAGAGGAAAAAATTTCTTATTTTAGAGTTTTCGAAAAAAAGTCATTCTTCATAAAAACTCCTGCTTGTTCTGAAACCTCTAAAAATGATACAATTTTCTTGATTTTGTGTCCAGAATGTTCTATTTTTTGAAAACTTTAAAATANGATAGAGTATCCGAGAGGAAAAAATTTCTTATTTTTGAGTTTTCGAAAAAAAGTCATTCTTCATAAAAACTCCTGCTTGTTCTGAAACCTCTAAAAATGATACAATTTTCTTGATTTTGTGTCCAGAATGTTCTATTTTTTGAAAACTTTAAAATACGACCAAGAGTAAACTACCCTTATTTTTGATGGTATCGAAAAATATTATTTAGAAAAGTGGTTCAGAATTGCAAAAAACGTAAAAATGTTAATTTATTTTATTAATTATTACACATTTTAGTTATTTTTCTAAAACATTAAATTTTAGTTTTCTAAAAAATAAGTAATAAGTTAACTACAACAAATAGTTCTCTTTGCATTTTTATAATAAACAGAAGTGTGATAAAGTGATAAGAATCAATGAATCTGGTCACTGCCAATATTCTTCTTGATCAAGTTCAAAAAACTGTATAAATATTGATCAAACTTAGTTAACTCTGCCAGTGATTGCTCACGTCTGGAAACAAACTAACTCTAATAGATCATACAGATTTCCGGTTTGTAGCGCCACTATACAATAAAAAAAACTCAGTGGACCTCTGTGCCCCGGGGGTCCTCTGTGCCCCGGTCTCCCCTACTAATATACAAATGATCTATGGTAGTATTAATGATACTGATAGTGATGAAATTTGCTCCGAAATAAGTTTCACAAAAAAATTAGGTCTGCAGTAAAAGAATCCGGAAGTGGCGGATAAAACTGCTAAAAGTGTCAATTTCGAGTCCGGTTGAGTGCAGTACTTGGGTATTGGGTAGCGTGTTTTGTTTGGGTCGCGAACAACTCGTGTGTTTGTGGCATTACATCCAAATATGATGAGCTAGAAAACACAAAACAAGTTTTCTACTTATTGTTTAAACTACGAACATGATATTATTTCATCTCCGTTAGTTAAATCTTTAAAATAAAACGAATCATAGATATTAGTTGCGTAGATAATAATTATTACCTGCTTAAATTATAATTTAACAAAATAATAATTGGAGTGTATTACCTAAAATGGTATNATAAACAGCTTGGTTTTCCGGTGAAATCCGTGTCACGAAGGAGATGAAGTCTGACGTTTCGGTTCCACTACTGGAAGCATCTTCAGGGTGTGGTGCATCATGGTGTCGACTCGGATCAATCACAGGATGTAC
Organism: Gerris buenoi; assembly: GCA_001010745.2. NCBI lineage: Eukaryota > Metazoa > Arthropoda > Insecta > Hemiptera > Gerridae > Gerris > Gerris buenoi. The sequence continues at coordinate 32,990 of KZ653113.1, read as the reverse complement.
AGACGACTAGAGAGAATAACGGCGTGTTTATACAGGTTTCCTAGACCATTGATTGTACCTGGGTGTTCCATTACTAGGCGGATCCTTTGTCAGGGTGATGCAATCAGGCAGATGTTGCCTTCGTCGGTGTGTCTTTGTGGAGATGATGCAATCAGGCAGGTGCTGCCTCGTCGGTGTTCCTTTGTGGAGATGATGCAATCAGGCAGGTGCTGCCTTCGTTGGTGTTCCTTTGTGGAGACGATGCAATCAGGCAGGTGCTGCCTACGTTGGTGTTTCTTTGTGGAGATGATGCAATGTCGGTGTTCCTTTGTCGGGTGGGTGACGTAATAAGTCGGGTAGTGACCGCGGCGCCGCTCCATGCTTTCTGCTTGGCACAGGCACAGGTGCTAACCAGAGGTTTCCAGGTCCGGGAGAGAGTGAAACCATCCTCTCTGTTGAAGTTGTAGTTCTCCGGTTGTTTCTCGATTTCAATAGCCTCCCTTACCACCCTGCTGTCATATCTGTTGTCCGAAGCGAGTACTTGTATGTCCTCAAACTTTATGAAGATGCTTCCAGCAGTGGAAGCGAAACGTCGGACTTCATCCCCTTCGTGACGCGGATTTCACCGGAAAACCAAGCTGTTTATTACTTAATATAGAATGGAAATAACAGGTATTCTAGCTTATTAATGCTGATTATGCACTGCTAATCAACAACATATAAATTACTTATTTTAAAATCAGCATTAACATGTGAAAACTTACATCAGGTGGGCAAGAGTTACAAGGTGGTCGTTGAGATGGATCATTATTTTGAGGTGAATAATTGTTTTGAGGTGAACCAGTATTGTGAGGTGCTTTCTTCCCTGCACCGTCTACAGCTTCCATTGATGGATACGGTGGACAAATCCTGCGTGAGGCTGGTGATGTTGGTGATAGTGGCGATTTTGGTGATAATGGTGATACACCTCCTAGTGATCGCATACTTCCACCATTGATTGAACCTCCACCGGAACATACTTCTGTAATTAAAGAAATAAAGGAATGATTATAATTGAGATTAAGCTTTAGAGTCAGCTGGGGACAAGCTGAGGTAGCTGAAGCAACCAATGTCTTTGAATGCTTCTTAGAAGGGTCCTATACACCTCTACACATGTAGAAACAAGTACTATCAAAAACCCATACTCAGCTGAACAGATTTATCAACGATATTTTGATTTTGATAAACAAGCTTTTCAAACACGAAACTTGACACCAAGTGCAACCCATGACCCATATACATTAATATATTTATTCTACAACCAAACCAAGTTGTACAGCATATCTCAACGTTTATTTTGTGCTTAAGGCCACCTTTGTAAACAATTCTCTCCACGTCGACTACCAGGGCCATTGGCGGGTATTCTAAACTGACTTTAAATTTTATTGTATATGTTAACTCTTTCCAGAAATTCTTTAATCTTTTTCTTTCCGGTTTTGCTTTTGAATTCTTCTATTCCGTCTTCCATTCCGCACTCTCTTCTTTCTTGCCTGTATTCCTCACATTCTATTAAATGATGTATTGTTAGTCTTGAGTCACATCTGCTACATCTTGGATGTCTTGTTCCGTCTAGTTGGTAACTGTGGGTAATGCGGGTGTGTCCACAGGTCGCTCGCAGAATTTTTATTCTATACTTTCTGCCGAACCCTTCTGGCCAATCATGTATGGTTACTTCCGGGAAGAGCCATCTGTATAGAGTATCCTGGTTTTTTCAGAGGCTTTCCCATTGGTCCTTAATGCTATTTTTTATTGCCAGAAGTTGGTCATGTATCCTTGTAGATTCCGCGGGCGCCTCTGCAGACAGAGCTGCTGTTTTTTTGTAAACAATTAAATCTCATATTGAAAAATAAAAAACTATGTTCTTTCTTTCTTGAATAAGACAGAAGGTTTCTGTAGTCTTCTACAGCTTAATTTTCAACATTGTCAAACAAATGAAAGGTATCTTATGCAACCCAGGTACTTGTGTTAAGGCCCTGTCGCTGCCAAAGGAGCGACAAGACATTCTAGCACTGGAGGTACCAAAGATAGACATGTATCAACTTGGTATCATTGGCTCCATCCTAGACCCTAAAGGAGTTTTGGTCTTTTATATAGTATCTTACATGGGCGAAATAGGTTGTTTAGAGGTGTTTGGGTTATCAAAACAAGACCCAAAGGCGGTCTATTTGCTAGTCCTACCTTCCATCTCTCCCTCTTGTACCTACTGCTAGCATACTTGGATAGGGTTATATTATAGGGCGGAGGTTATAGCTGTCCTTTAGCTCATCCCTGAAGAGCTAATCCCAAATTTGCATTCCATTAAATAGGATTTGATTTTTAAAGATGATAATAGTTAAAGAATTTAATTTTTAAATGTTGAACACATGATGAGGAGATGAAAATCCTTCTTCATTCTAAGCATAGTTTCCTTTAATCATTAAATTTTATTCCATACTCTATCCTAGGTTTCTTTGAGGGGGGACTTAAAATATGAAGAACAACCTCGGATAAGTTAATCTTCTTATACTTTCTATCCAGCATCCACTATGCAAGCCAACAGACCCACAGAAACTGAGTACTTTACTAAGGAATGTTAGTTCCTTGGTAGACAGAATTATGGCTAAGCCAAAGATTTACCACCTTAGCCCAATTACCGCAGGACAGCTGCTTAAAAGGTGAGAAAGGGCTTTATCATCTTCCTTACACACCCTGCACACTGGGCTTTCAGATAAACCAATTAGATTAGAGATTAGTAGATGTCTTTTTAGTAGGGTAGCCATAAAAAGTTATGTTGTGGTCCCAGACAAAAGGACCCTGCATTTTAGTCTACAAGATTCAGTAAAAAATTCTGTCAAAAGATGACAACTATTTTTTTTATACTTGGGATAATTCAAGTTCAATTTAATAAGAAAGAGATAATTAGGAAGGAAATATTGGGCACCATCTTCAGGAGCAGGGGGGAGTCTCTTGCACAGCTGATATTCCAGACAGGCTGCTCTCTGCTTCTCCTGTTGAAGTAAGCAGTGTAGCTTCTTCTCATTGTCACAAGCCTCGTCCAATTTCTTCCTTAAACACTGGATAGACAGAAAAACACATACGTGTAAAAAATATGTGTGAGACTCTGACGCATTAGAAGTGAAACTTAAGTTCTAGAAAGAGTTAATTTTATGCATTGATATCTTTTCATTTGATGACGATTTTATTATTTCAGGATTAAGAAATGGTTATGTGGAATTTAATTGAAAAATAAATTATTTTCATAACATTTTAGTGTATAATGAAGAAAAAAACATTTATTTATTATATTATGATTATGCATATAATACTATTCTTACCTATACCTATACCAATTCTGTATTTTGAAAAAACCATCTACCTCCATGGTGCAATTGTTAGAAATTATGCCTGCTGAGTCAAAGGTCAGTGGATCGAGACTTGTCCAAGTGAAAGATATTTTACAGGTAAATCTTTCACTAAGACGAGTCTTATCGCACATTTCGTTTCATCCAGCCAATTTACTCTACTGCACCTAAAGAAGCTTCACTTCAAAACGTTTCAAGCAATAGCTCATATATACAGGGTGTCCCAGCTAATATGGAACAGCGAAATATCTCCGGAACCATGATAGATAGAGATAGAAAGATGCGGTTTTTAGGGTTCGATAAAGACTAAAAAGGCGCTTCCAAAACATATGCTGAACATTTTCTGTGTTCAGCAGAAGTGTGTGCAATTTACATAATTAAAAAAATATGAATAGGAAGTCAAATTTTTAAGACTGGATTTGAATTCTACGGATAAAGATAAGAACTTTTTACTTTGGTAATTTTTCGCTCCGAGCATTAGTTTGCCGTCTGGAGAGCCCAGAACATGCTAAAATTGAAACTTTAAGTCCATTTCACAGCTAAAATAATGGATTTAGGAAAACAATTCAAGAGACAACAATTTTTATTCTTTATCATAAAATTTAAATCCATTCTTAAAAACATGTATAATTTATATTTTTATCACTTTTTGAGCCCTGCTGAACACCTTTTTTAAGGCAAAAAACCGTTACACATTAGGTATTAATTTTAGATTGGATCTCTATTCTATTCTTATTCAGACTCTATTCAAATTTAAATAAATTAATAAAAATTAAGAGTAGTTACATCGGCAATCTTAACAGCGTGATCTGATAATTTATTGTTGATAGCTGCGTTCTGTATAGTTTCTACTTTCTCCAATGCTTGCGTCAGTTGATTTAGTTCAGCAACTGTTTCTTGTTGCCTCTTGCAACCGGCAGCACTGAAAAGGAAAAAAAAATCAAACATGTATGTGCTCATTTCTGAGAAAATGATCGATTTCCTTTAGCCAGTTTTGCGCCTATGAAGTCAGACTGGTGGCGGCTGACACACATACCTACATACTCGAAAAAGTTAAGCCTGGATTTGGTTTTCGGAATTTATGAAATGAAAAAGTATCCAAAAAAAATTTCGACTCTGAACAATGTACAAAACCTTAATTTTATATGCGTAGATAATATTTTAGATATAATCTTGCATTACCCATGCTTGAATAAGTTGTTGGTGACCGCCACCTTTGTGTGCCTAATTGACCCGCGAACCTCTTTTTGTATTTTTATATTTAAACCATATTGTATTTTACCATGATTTTATGAAATACACGTGGGATGTAGTCGGAGTGTTGCCGCACCGGCCGGAATTTCCCTGGCCTAGGGTAGTTGGGTTCTCTGCCCTGCGTCCCCACTCCAGAGGCGCTCCGACATGCGCACTGCGCTCCCCTCCAGGAGTGTGGGGTGCCAGTTCTCCCTTACCCCCCTGGGCTATAAATACCGCTGCACCGGGCTGAGAGCTCATTCTTTTCTCTCCTCTCAAACTTGACTCTTCCTCTTTTTATTTGCATCACACCTTTCCCTCCTAGCTTTACCCATCGAGGTTGCTACCTCGGTGCTGAGGCTGCTCGTCAGCTTCTCCCACCGAGGGTTACCACCTACCCGGAACCGCTGCCTTTCCACAGCACCTTCCTTTCTAACCTTACCTCAAATCCTTTAACCAAGTTGAGCACGCAATTTAGTTCGGGTCTGTCTAACTACATTTGGGCCCGACAGGTTTAACTTACAAATAAATTCATAATTAATAAGTAAATTAATGAGTACATGAAATGAGCAAGTTTGCTCTGTCCATATTGGGACGCTCTTTGCTGCACTGCTAGCAGTGTTGGATCATCAGCAATCAAGTTGGGATCCTGCTTCTGAAGTCTCTTGCAGAACTCAAAGTCCCACTGTCTCAGTGCGTTCAGCTCGTGCTGGTATTTCTGCACGCTTTCAGTCAAAGCACAACCTGTAGTAAACAAATACAAGGAACCCGTTTTAAAATCATTTATTTTATAAGCTTAGCGAATCTATGTCCCAACCCTAATTAATTTGTTGTCTATCAAATCTCCTTTCCGTGCGTCCTTTCTGGAGTGATCTGCATTTTTTTTATTTCTTATCAGCTTTTAGCTGTCTTTTTTTTATANCAGAGTGCTTCTGCTTTGGGAACTCTTTAAAAATATGTTTATAAAAAAAATAAAAAGTCTTCCTTAACTTGGTGGGCACATCAATCACCATATACTCTATACAACTTGGGCAAATATATTTACTGTTATCTAGAAGTATGTGATGGAATTATACTTATTATTGCCATTGCCCTATGAAAGTACTGGGTTTGCTACAAACGTATATATTATAATTTTATCTGTATGGCTACATCAATAAAGAAATTATTTTTTTTAAAACTTCCCATAGCGTAAGACAAAATAATCGTTATAATAGAAAGCTTACATCTCTTCCTAGCTTGCAACTGAGATACAGCCAGCTGTTTGTGTAGAGGCCCTAGTTTTAAGACGAAGTCTTTAGTTTCCTGAGTCAGAGGTCTTGGTTTAGGTTCCAGTTTGACGATGGCAGCTGGATCTCCAATCTTCCCGTCTCCGCTCGCAACTAACTTCTCTGTACTTTCCAGCACCAGCTCGTGCAACTCTGATAGTTCAGTCAGGTTGCAGCTCTAAACAAACGTAGAAAACAATCATCACATAGAAAAAAAATGTTTAGAATGCAAAACCTTTGCATCAGAACAGTATTCTATCAACATGCACCCATTGATCAAGATGTATAGTAGAAGTAGTCTAGTACTTCCTACTAGAGCGGGTAAGACGAACCATTTGTTCGAACCTTGCAATTTGGCCATCTTTTTGGCCCTTTTTACGCCCAGTGGTTTAGAGTTCCAGCTACTACACACATCGTACATTTCTACATTGTACTGCCGAAGCGAGTATGTCATTAGTAAGCTATATAAGCGTGGGGGAAGAATTTCCCATCGGGGGTGTCCCTCGCTCTGCTCCAACCATAGATACAAAACACATCTCATGACACGGATCGTGCCCACATCCATCGGACTATACCAAAGAGTGGGGTAAAAGTGCTCACCCTGCATCGTCTACGATTCATAGGTGCAATTCAGAGTATCATAGCACGGGATCGAACCCACGACCTCGAGTCGCCTCGACTTATTGATAGCTCAGCTATCAATAAGTCTAAGACCCTTGGTCAAGCTGGCTCAATTACAACACCACTATCACACTACGCAATTTGTACTTACTTTCTCATAGACATAGAAAGAAAGTATTGCGATGGCGGGAAAATTTAATTTTAAGATTTCGATGGATTTACATGCTTTAAGATTAACTCAATCCAAATAATGGTTGTTAAACAAATAATAGTGAAGTTTAAAGGTATATAAGTAAACTGGGTGGACCGGACTATGAACAGTAAAACATTTAAAGCATCTGTTCGGGTAACGAAAAAATTCGTTTGAAAAACATTCATCGTTCGAAATTATATTTTAATCTATAATATTATGTACATTTTACAAATTGAACCTAGGTTGTATTTTTCTTTATTTTTCTAGGTTATGTAAGAAAAAAAGAATTACCTCGAATCCTTGTTTCGCGATCTTCATCAGCAAATCATTGAGAGGCGATGATAATGGCTGAGCAGCTGAAATTGAAAAATTTAAAATCAAATGTATGAAAAAATAAAAAAAAACTTTCATAATTATAATAATTATAATTATATAATCTTATTGATGAATGAGAAGGTCCAGTTCCCTCTAAAAATATTAATTATTATAGTCATAACATAAATTCTTACAATTTAACCTTCCTAAACCAGTAAAAACTGTACCTGCTGACAAATTGGCAAGCAAATTAAAACAAATGCTTAAAGATAAAGCGTATTATTCAATATCAGAATATTTATCTGACACGAAATAATATCCCATCCAAGAGTTTTAATGTTTTATTTAATTTATTTAGTTTACAGTTCATTATTTATGTTCATTGTTATTGCTTTTGTTTTTTTTCGTTAAAATTGTTATAAGTGCTATTAGTTTTACTATTTAATATTGTACGATTATTTGATTTTATACATGACTTGTTATATCTAATATCAAATCGGCTATGTAATAAAGAATATATTTATTTATTTTATTTATTTAATTATATATTTTTTATGAAAAATCAAATAGTCTGTTATTTGTGTGGATCAAATAATGAATTTATAGTTGGACGAATTGTAAAATATTATTTTGGATCAGGTTGAATTAATAGAGGGATCAGACGTATTTTATTCAATATTAAATGTGCTCAGATGGTTGGGAATTAATATGGAACCTTGTGCTGGCTACTTTCAACAAACAAAGGGTCTGAAGGCAAATTAACAAATTGAACGAGTTCGTTTAAGATGCAGTCAATTTAAAATTATGTCTGAGCGACAGTTGTAGTAATAGTGGTTAGACGGGGATGAACCACCTGTTGGAACCTAGCAATCAGGCCACATTGGCCCCATTTTACAAACCCCATGGTGGAGAGTTCCAGCTACTTCCTACATTATACCAAGCGGGTATGGTGTGATCATTAGTAAGCTATTTATCAGAGCATCGCGGTGAGGGATCGAACTTACGACTTTGACTCGCCACGATTCATTAATAGCTGGGCGAGTGCCTACAGCACTTCGGTCACGTTTGCTCCCTGTTTTGGCAATAACTATTGAATCTTTTAATAAGACAAACCCAATCAAACTACTCCGAAGTCAGCTCAAGATTATTCCGAAGTCTTTATCTCAAACGGTTTAAATATAGTACGTAAATTTTGTAGAGACCCACAACTAAACAATGTTTGGTTTTCTACTTGGAAGCAAGGGGATTCCGACCCACAAAATCTGCTGGCTCAAACCTTTCCATACTTGGGTCAAGATTTAACGAACTGAGCGTGGAATGGGTTTAGTAAGTAATCTTAATTCAATTTTTAAATTTTTGGTAGTTTTATTACTACGGAAAGATTACATTTTAAATAATCCAAATTACAATTATCAATAACTACGGGAGACATACAGAGAAAAATACACCCCCGCACCGGGAATCGAACCACGGGACCTCTGTTTACCGTACA
>KZ653113.1:13725-24019 GCA_001010745.2 Gerris buenoi | reverse complement strand
GATTAGCTGGTGTTAATTTTATTTTTGTTAGCCATTATTATGGAGTATTTATATTTTATCTATCAGAGTGCTTCTGCTTTGGGGACTCTTTAAAAATATGTTTATAAAAAAAATAAAAAGTCTTCCTTAACCTGGTGGGCACATCAATCACCATATTTACTCTACACACCTTGGGCAAATATATTTACTGTTATCTAGAAGTATGTGATGGAATTATTCTTATTATTGCCATTGCCCGGAGGAAAGTACTGGGTTTGCTACAAACGTATATACTATAATTTTATCTGTATAGCTACATCAATAAAGAAATTATTTTTTTTAAAACTTCCCATAGCGTAAGACAAAATAATCGTTATAATAGAAAGCTTACATCTCTTCCTAGCTTGCAACTGAGATACAGCCAGCTGTTTGTGTAGAGGCCCTAGTTTTAAGACGAAGTCTTTAGTTTCCTGAGTCAGAGGTCTTGGTTTAGGTTCCAGTTTGACGATGGCAGCTGGATCTCCAATCTTCCCGTCTCCGCTCGCAACTAACTTCTCTGTACTTTCCAGCACCAGCTCGTGCAACTCTGATAGTTCAGTCAGGTTGCAGCTCTAAACAAACGTAGAAAACAATCATCACATAGAAAAAAAATGTTTAGAATGCAAAACCTTTGCATCAGAACAGTATTCTATCAACATGCACCCATTGATCAAGATGTATAGTAGAAGTAGTCTAGTACTTCCTACTAGAGCGGGTAAGACGAACCATTTGTTCGAACCTTGCAATTTGGCCATCTTTTTGGCCCTTTTTACGCCCAGTGGTTTAGAGTTCCAGCTACTACACACATCGTACATTTCTACATTGTACTGCCGAAGTGGGTATGGTGTGGTCATTAGTGAGCTATTTAAATCAGAGCATCATAGGGGATCGAATCCACGACCTTGATGAAGAATATGGGAAGCAGTATTGTTTCAGAATCCCCACTATATAGGAGCTACCTAATATGCTATGCAATATGCGCCGAGACTTAACACCACTTACAAAGTTCTACAGGTTTGTAAAACATATAGCCACGCCCACAAATATCTACGGCTTTTTGATTGTATCAACAGGTTTCTGAAACCTGAATATCGGTTAGAAGACGAGCCCATGAACGTTACGACATGTTAGGTAACTGACCCAAACCATCTGTTGCTATGGTTGGGGATTTCAAGGCACCGGTTACTTCTTAGTCTACCTGGTTAGTCGTTCTGAACTCACACTATCTGTGTGATGTTTGACAGTAAACTGACAAAATCTACTTTTGAGTTTTATTCAATACGAATAAATAGACGGAAATTTAATGTAACACTCACGAACTAACTATTTATACATAACTATGCCACTTGATTGATGTTATAATAATAATAATATGAAATGTGGTACAAATTCAGCTCAAACGTAATATTTAGTGAAACTCGTGTAAGCGTTATAACATACTATGACTATTAACAAAGAGGCATTGATCATACTTCTTGAATTTGAACATTAACATCGACTTTAATTTGGCAAAATAGTAGAATAATTTGGAAACCCTAAAAAGGCTGTAATTTGAAAAATAATCATGTTAATCGAATAAATTATTTTTTTGCCTCTAAAGAATACTCCCCTATTGGATGATATCATAACAAGGAACAGCAGGGAGAAAGCTGGTAAATATTCATATTGTCTGAAGAATAGATTGATTAATGTATAAAGTCGAGATGGATTAAGAATCAATTTACCTTTCAAAGCATCTATAGTGGCTTTAAGATCGATAATGTCGGATTGAAGGTTGTCACGTTCTAATTTCACGTCGACCATTTCCTTCTCTAATAGGCCCATCTTGTCTCTGATGATCTTCACCTCGTCCTGCAGGCAGTTGATCACCATCTGCTTGGCCTTCTTGTCTAACAATTCGCTCTTTAATTTGTTTTCACATATCCCCAGATTCTCTTCCGCGATGGACAATTTCCTTCTGAAGTTGTCCATTTCTTCTGCCATTTTCAAGTTGGAATCTGTACACGTTCGAAGACTTTCGTCTACAGCGTCTTTGTCTCTCTGTGTCTTGTTGAGAAGATCTTTAATTTTTTTCAGGGTATCTGTAAGACTGGCCACGGATGCTCTGCTAGTAATCAGCTCGTTGCTGATCTCCTGTTTTGATTCCATCAAAGTCTCGTATTCTTTCCTGACTTGTTCCAATTCCAACCCGAGCTTCTTCATATTATTCTTGCAGTTGTTCAAATCTTCTTCTAAATTGTTTCTTACTTTCTCCAGTCCGTTAACGGTCAGCTGGAGAGCGTCAAAATCTTTTTTAATCTTGTTCCTTTCTTCAACAGCCCTTTTCAAAAATTCTTCGGAATTTTCAAAAGCGATTCTGTAACTTTCCATCGCGTCTTCGAATTCCGTCATTTTTTTCGAGCACTGTGATAACATCCAATCTTTCTCTTCCGACTGCTTTTTGCATTCGGACACGGCGGCTTGCGATTTAGCCAATTCTTTTTTTAGGAAATCAATCTCATCTCTCAGTGCTTCATTTTCGTCGTCAAGATTCCTGATGCCTTCTTTGAGAGCTGACAAATCGGCGTCTAGTTGAGCTATTGTTGTTTTATAACCTTCGACTTCTTTCAGGCACGCACCCATAGACGCCATTTTTAGCTCCAGTTCTATGGTCATCTTGTTTAAGGTTAATCTCAAAGAGTCGTTTTCACCGTCCAATCTCTTCACAGTAGTTTGGTACTCATCTAGCTGTTGGTTACTCAAACCTAATTTCGCTGTCAATTCCCTTATATTTTCTCTTAAATGGTCGTTCTCTTTCAACAAGTCTTCCACTTTTTCCTTTAATGTGGCTATTTCAGCCTTTAATTTTGCATTAGCTAATTCGCAAGAATTCAATTTATCTAGATTCATTCGATGCTCCCTTTCAAGAACTTCTAATTGTTTTTTAATGGCATAATAATCTTTGGTCAAATTAGTATGATCATTTTTCAGCGATTCTAAGTCTTTTGTTAGCAGTTCGTTTTTGTCTTCTAGAACCTTACTTTTGTTTTCTTCAGCAGTCAGCGCCTTTTCTAAATCCTCCAACGTAATTTTGAGTTTGGACAAACGGTCCACCAAGCTTTTATTATCCAAGTCGAGTCCATTTCTCTCCAACGTTAGATCGTCATACTGAATTGATAATGCTTTAAGAGCCTGGTTGCATTTAGACAGATCTTTCTTTAGATTCAATATGTCGCTGAGTGAGGTTGCTACTTCATCCTCAAGTTGTTGCTTCGCAATCTCACTAGCGTCTAATTTGTAATTTAGATCGTTAATGTAATCGGTCAAACCAGTGATTTCGTTGTCTTTCTGTGCGATGACTTTCTCTAGATCATCTATCTTGCCTTCCAATCGTTTGATTTCCTTTATTAGTCTATCTATCTGACCGTTCAAATCATTAATGGTTTTTAAAGCGGCATTCAATTCTTTCTGTTTTTCTTTTTGAGCTGCATCTAAAGTTTTTAATTTTTTCTGAAGTTCTGCGATGATCCCTTTAAGCCTGCTGATTTCCTGGTTCATTTTTATTAATGTACTTTCTAGCATTTTATTGTTTCTCACCATATCTTGGACGTAGTTATCTAACTTCTCAATTTGTTTATTAAGCGCCTTGTTAGTTGCTACACTATCGTCTCGCTCTACTGTCAGTTTATTAATAGTTTCTTTTGCAGATTTTAAATCTAGACTAAGTTGCCGAACCTTGTCTTTCGCTGTGTCCAATTCTTGGCTGCACTGATTTAACTGCGCCTGTAGGCCTTTGACCAAACTAGTAAGTTCGTCTATTTTGCTCTTATGTTTTTCTATTTCTTGATCTTTCTTTTCTCCTTGAGTTATGCACTGAGCCAGTTCTTTCTTCAAGTTATTAACGTCGAAAATCAGCTGATCCACTTTAGTCAGCAGTTTACCGTTTTCATTTTGCATAATTTCGAGTCTATTTTTACAATCGTTGCGTTCCATCGAACACCTGCTCAATTGGTCCATGAGCTTTCTTTTCTCGTCTTCCAAAGTGCCAACCTTAGCTCTTTCAGCATCTAAAGCTTTTTCTAATGAATCTTTTTCTCTTTTAGTGGAGATCAATTGTTCTTCCAGTTGATCGCACGCGGAAGCGCTTTCTTTTTGTTTTTCGGCTTCCATTTTAGCCGTCTGCTCCATTTCTTGGGCTAATTTAGCGGTTCTTTCGTTCGTCAATTTTAATTTGTCAAGATCGTTTGTTGCGTTTTTGAGTTGGCTATCCATTCCAATTACATCTTTTTCAAGGTCTTCGTTTTTCTTTTTTAATTCATCTAACACTTTAGCATCTTCGGCGGCCTTTAATTTAGCAGTTTCGAAATCTACGTTAAGCTGCTTCGCCGTTTTTTCAAACATAGCTTTTTCTTCTTCAGTTGTTTTCAGTATTCTTTTCGTGTCGTCCAACTGGCCTTGCAATTTATTTTTATTGGAAGTGCAATCCATGACCTCGTTTTGCAAAGCCGCCAAGACCTTTTGATTCCCTTCGATTACATTTTTCATGTTTTCGTTCTCGCCTTCTAATCTTGCTACTTCACCCAAGCATGTCTTATGTTTGGCCTGAAGATCTTTTAATTTTTCTTCTGCGTCTTTCAGTAGCGCTTTTGTCTTTTCCAATTCTTTTTTAAATGCATCACATTCGTCAACGTCTTTTAATACTTGTTTCTCTAAAGTCACAGACTTTTTACGAGCTTCTTCCGCGGATTGAGTGGCATCAGCCAGCTTCTTTTTTAAAGCCTCGCATTCCTCAGTATTACCCTTGGATGCAGCTTCTTTCTGGGTCAAGACTTGCGCCATTTTGCCCGCTTCCATCTCCAAGTTACTTTTTTGATTTTTCAAATCCATCATAACTTTTTGATTAGCCTCGTTAATCTTACCGAGGTCGTCCAAAGAATTTTTGAGCTTTTCGGAATCGTTTTTCAGATTATCTCTTTCTGCTTTCATGGTGGCTAGTTCGGCTTGACAAGCTGATTTGGCTTTGATACAATCATCCTTCTCCTTTTTACATTTATCCAATTGTTCTTCCAGGTTCTTGCTATTACCTTTACATTCATTTAGTTCTTTTTCAAGTTTTTCTCTTTGCGATTCACAATCTGACAAACGTTTTTTCAAATCAGCAACGAGAGCATTTAGTTCATCTATTTTGGCTTGTAAAGTTTTTTGACATTCATCTAATTTATCTTTCAGTTGCTTATTAATCTCGTCCAATGCGCCAAGACGATTCTTCGCATCATCCAGTTCTCTTCCAAGCCGAAAATTGTCTTGTGTACATCCATTTAGCTTATTCTCCAAATCACCTTTTTCACCCATTATATCCTTCATTCTATTTTGTAATTTAAAATTTTCTTGTTCGTTCTGAGCCTTTTCTCTTTTCAAGGCGTCAACGTCTCCTAGTGCATCTTTAAGGTTTTTGTCCAAACTTTGGATTTTGTTGTTAGCATCAGCTGGAGCAGCAACCTGTTCTTTTTGTTCTTTTTGCTCTTTTTGCTCTTTTTGCTCTTTTTGTTCTTTTTGTTCTTTTTCGTCTTTTGGTTTGGATGTTTCTCCTGAGGTGGCCGCTTTCGTCTTCTCACCCTCGTCTTGGTTTTTCCCTAATTCGTTTTCCACCTGTTTTAGCCTCACACTTGCTTTACTAAGTTGGTCTTCCAACTCTACTTTGCCACTGAGACATTCCTTGAGTCGATCGTTACAAGCCGCTAACTGTTCCTTCAGTTTTTTCATCTCGTCTTCGCAGGCAGCTAATTTCTTGTCCTTCTCTTGGCCTTCTTTTCTAAGATTATCAAGGTTCGTATTAAGCTCATTTATTGTGTTCCTTAGTTCGTCGGTTTCCTTCTTCTTTTTAGAGATGCAATCGTCTAACTCGCCCATAACCTGCATCAGTTTTTCTTTATCCTTCTCTCCTTTATCGACATCATCTTTCATTTTTTTGGTGTCATCATGAAACGATTGGGCTCTAATTTCGAATTCTTTAGTTTTATCCTGCAATACTTTCATATCTTGATCTCTCTGTGTGAGCACTTCCTCCTGGCTTTTTAATTTAAGTTTGAGAGCGGCAAGTTCGTCCTCGAGTCTCTGGCAATCCCCAGCAACTTTGGCTCCTTCTACAGCTTGAACTTGAAGAACCTTCAATTGTTCTGTGGCGGCCTTCTGTTTCTCAGCCATCTCCTGCTGTGCCTTCGTAGCAGCCTCCAACTTTTTCCGAAGGTCCTCGGCTTCCTCGGCTTTTTCAGAAAGCTTTCCCATTTCCGCTACCTTATCCTCCATATCCTTCAATTTGACAGATTGTTGTTCGGAAATGATCGAAATCCGTTCTAGCTTTTCCAGTTCACCGTCTTTCTCTCTGACTTGTTTGCCTAACTCTTCGCTGTTGCGTTCTACCTTCTTAAAATCGTCTTGCAAATCATCGAACTGTTGCCTTAAATTTTCAGTTTCAAGTCGGAACGTGTCAAATTCCTTTTTTTCTTCCTCGAAACCTTTTATTTTTTCGTTACAGGCGTTCAGTTCTTCTCTTAATCTTATGGCTTCGTCTTGGCCGTCGAGCAAATCCTGGAGTCTTTGTCTAGTCGATTCCAGAGCCTCTTTCAAATAATCGCATCTCAGTCTAGAATCCGAATCCGATTCTACTGACGAGCGTTCTACCCCCGAATCTCCTTCTCTGGAGGTGTCGAAGAGTGGTTCAGGACAGTTCGTACCGTCTGCCACCTCCACGATGATAGCCCTCAGTCTGTCCCTAAGTTCGATCATCTTCTCGCCGTATTCTTCCATCGGGACTGACTCGACTTCATCAAGAGTCTTGTCACGGATATCATCAGTGATCTTCAGTTGGAACTCATTAAGTGCATATCTTACTTGTTCCTGTAGTCAAAACAAATTTAATTGGTAAAAGAGTTTAATTAAAACAACGATTTTTTGATTTATTGTTTTTTCAAACAACTATTCTCAAATTTATTTTATTTTCTTCCCCTCCTTATTTTTTTTAAATCGATCAATTTTTTTTTTTTTTTTTTTTTTTTTTTTTTTTTTTTTACACGATAAAAAGTGTCAACTTAGGATATTTAAGTGTGCGCATGCGGTTGAAATTAATCTTGGACTATCTGCGCTACTGTAGACAAAGCATCCAAAGTTTTAAGGAGTCAGTGATATAAAATAGTTATTTCTTAATAATAAAAAAAAATCTTAAAAGTATTAGTTCAATTAGTTAAATTTATTTAGTCAAGTTATTAGTTAAATTTATTAATCATGATTTTTTAAACTGTATGAAGGATGTTAAAGTCTTATCATGGTTTAAATATATGAATTATATTGTATTTATATTACGTGAGTATTCATATCGAAAAATATGTGTAATATAGGCTTCATCATTATTACTAATGAGTAAAATGATGACATACCAATTTACAAGCTGCGCTGGAAGTAATCCTTTCGATGACGGTAGTGAGATGAGATATTTCATCTTCTTGATCAGCGAGGCTGCATCTCAGCTCGGCTATTTCTTGCGTCATGTCCGTGTTTTCATTTTGCAACATTCTCACCTTTCTTCGCAGAATTAAAATTTCTCGGGCGAATTTATCGTTCTCTGCACACAGTTCCGAAACCTCGTTCGACTGTAAAGATATTATATTTTCAAAATAATATTTGAATATAAACAATTTAAATAACGGGAATCAAAATATTCATTTATAATCTTTGTTTAAGACCTGATAAAATGTTAGTGTAGTTTTAGTCCAACATAATGTTAGTTTTAAACATTAATGTGTAACTAGGTGCGTAGGCTTCCGCGGGTAGACTTGCAATAAACAGCTTGGTTTTCCGGTGGAATCCGTGTCACAAAGGGGATGGAGTCCTTGGTTTCGCTTCCACTGCTGGAAGCATCTTGAGGGTGTGGTGCATCGTGATGTTGACTCTAAGCGAACATACATACATCCTGTGTGTATATTTGTATATCCTGTGTTTGCTTTGAGTCAACACCACGATGTACCACACCCCTGAAGATGCTTCCAGCAGTGGAAGCGAAACTTCGGACTTCAACCCCTTCGTGACAGAGCATATTTTAACATGTTAACTGGGCGACACTAGTGTCGCCCAGTCCTAAGGATTTGTCGCCCAGTGACTAGAGGTAGTGCCGGCAGTTTTTTTATGCGGTAAATCAAAAATTTACTATCAGTCAAAATTATTTTCTAATACTAGTTACTAGAAATCCGTGAAAGTAATGTGAGGTGAGCCAAGAACGGAATTACAGTAGAATCCCGGTATTTCATATCCCGTTATATCATATATCCTGATAAATCGTATATTATTGCCAGTCCCTTGAAAAAATCCCGATAATTGGTATAAAACCAATGTATTTCGGTCCCCTCAGTATAACGTATTTTTTTCTCTTTCGAGGTGAACATAAACGTCTTATAACTCGTATAATTCGGAGAATAATCCCGATAAAACATATGAATGGAGGAGGAAATTTCCAAGATTTTGCTTATTTACTGGCTATATCTGTTGTTTTACTCTACTCAGAAAAAAATAACATCAGTTCACACTTCACTACAATTAGAGGAAGTATTAATTAAGTGGGTTTTTTTTTTTATTAATTCCGAATTTCAAAGGAACCTATTGGAGGGAACATTCTTCGGTGGAAAAATTAGAACTCTCGCGTGACGTTTGATCGGCATTAAACCAAGACTCAGGGGGTAGAGTGTGATTGTGTCTGTGTCCAAACCAAATGTAATTCCTGGACAGCCTAGATTCTAGATGAAGGAATAACTCTTATAATTCTGAGAAAAATCGCGGTTAAACGTATATGAAAGGAGAGGACCCTTTTCCAAGATTTGATTGTTTACCTCCTTCTGTTCTACTTGGATAAAATGCTATGGATAACACCTGAACAAATGGTTTAATTCAAAAATACAAATTATAATTTTTTTTTAAACCAAGTACATATTTAATTTTTTTATGATCATACGCAGTGTATTTTTATGTGCAAAATAAATACAAGTCTTAATTATTACATTATTGTTCTTTTTTTACCATCAATATTTCATAATCCCGATTTAGTGAACTACTCGATATATCATATTTTTTCTTCGACTCCTTGAAGATACGATATATCGGGATTCTACTGTATAAGCAAAAAGCGGCTGAGGCAGCTGAATAGCAGGATTTAATTATTTAATAGAAGTTTCACTTAAAATGCTTCACTGTTATTATTTAATAGAAATTTCAAACCTGTTACTAGCAATGTTTTTTTTTTGTTTTTTTACAATAATAAATTCTTCAAATCAAGTAGTTGGTTTTCATTCATCTTTCAATAATTTTGATCTTGAAGAATGCCATAAGTTGTTATTTACAATCCTTATTAAAGATAGTTTTTATTACAATAGCTCTTCAGTTAGTTATGTTACTTTGCAAAAACCTGCATTTAGTGAAAATGAAAAACTAGCTGGTCTCATGCGCGATCCCCAGCTAGGCTTGGCAGGTGCTTTGTATTTGCCAGGTACTTGTATAATCCGGGTACTTGTATAAACCAGGTACTTTTATAGACCGGGTTTTTTTTATATTCCAGCCCAGCTGATTGTGTAGGAGCTGGTTCTTGTATAGGTCTGGTGATATAGCCTGGGCATTTTTATAGGCCAGGTACTATTGTATGACCTGGTACTCGCTATAGTTATATATAACTATAGTGCAGGTATTTAAGAAGATGGGGACATGTGCAGAATATTTAAAGAAAAGGGAACATTTTACTCGATCTGGGGGGTTTGGCTCCCCCTCACGGTGCATCTATGGGCGTCGAAAAAAAAAAAAAAAAAACAGATTCCTGTAGTAGTTTATACGGCAAATAAAGTTTAAGATGGTCTCATCCCTCCAGAAGTCGGAAAAATCGTGTTTTTCCCTACGTGAGCACATATAATACACCTGAATGACACCCTTATACTTTTTTTATTCCTTTATTATTTAAGATTCATAAAATAAACACAATGCAAATACTATTTTGCTCAAATGTACCTTAATATAATGATAAAAATTTCGAAAATTACAGAAATTTAATTCGGTCGTGCGGAGAAAGCCGTCGCCACCGTATACCTCTGGCGGCGACGTTGGCGGTCCTGTATTACACTTAAAAAAAAGAGTAAAACAATTCCCAGTTCACGGTGTTTGCGCTGCGATTTTCGGCGCTCTCAAAAAGACCTACCCATCAAATTTCACCTACCACCCCGTGGAAAAGTTTTACCCGATCTCGGGCGTGTGCCTCCCCCTTACGGTG
>KZ653112.1:14148-24940 GCA_001010745.2 Gerris buenoi | reverse complement strand
AAAAAAAAAAAAAAAAAAATGTTTTTATTTTTTCTTAAAATTTGGAATAGATGTTGCTTTAAGACATTAAAATCGATGTATATGGTTTGTTTGCTTAAAAAATGTTTAGAAATAGCTTAAAAATAACCATCCCAACAAGGAATCGAACCCGGAATCCTCCAGTTTAAGACCTAGCAGCTGAGATCCGGCATCCTCCGGGATGCGCACGCATATGCTGCGCGCGCAACGCAATATATATTATTTCACAATATACATCGCCATTTTTCTTTTTTAATTGCTTACTCTTTATTACCTACAAGTTTCTTTTATCTTTCGCCGACAAGAATATGTATACTTCATAATAGTTAGGAATATTTGTTATTGTTGTAAGTCTTTCTGCATATTTATCTTATTTTACTTCCACTTGCCTCTAAATCTTGTTACCTAAATTGCCTTAAATCCTGATTACCTAGCACGCTGAAACTTGCACAGATTATTTATTTGTTAGTTAATCTGTCTCTTAATCTTGTAAACTAAATGTAACTAACTCTCCGACTATTTAGAAAGCCGAAACTAAATGTGAGTCTTCATTGAAATTTGATTTCATCGAATTAAAAATATTTTTTCTTAAGTTTGAAGGAATGCTTGTTCCAATTTGGCAGGAATTATCCTCGAAGTCATTACAAGCGACGTATATAAAGGATTTTTTTTCATGTTTGGGCGTCGCGAGGTCTACTGTGCACAGAACTACTAGTTTTAAATACTATTAAGACAAAGAGATGTTTAGTCCAATGTACTTTGGGACAAAGGAATATCACACTTCCGTTTTTATAAGGGAAGTAACAGTCTAAATAAGAACATTCCGTACACCTTCTTTAGATAGTAACTGTTTTTAGGGTTTTGTAGATACTTCTCAAAACCCTTATGCCGAGGGTGATGTGTCCGTCTGTCCGTCGCTCTTCGGTTCATAGGGCCCGAACCGTTTAAGCTAAAAAGCTGAAATTTGAAACACTGGCGTAACTTTCGGGCCCAAACACAGGAAATACACAAAAGTTAAAAATTAAATATGCGCATGCGCAATTCGCAAAAATGTGGTAAACTCAAAAATTTATATTTTTTTTAATTATCGAGTGGGGTATCAAATGAAAGCTGCTGAATAGTAGGTTACAAATATTTATATATATATATATACATTTTTTAAATGTTTCTTTCCTTATTGGTTAAATAAATCAAAATATACCCAAAAAAATCCACCCCCAACCACTATATAACGGCTGGTCCTAAAATTTCAAAATAATTCATGCTAATACACTGTGTTGGGGAGATGCAAATTCCGGGAGTGTGTCCCAAATTTTTAAAAATTGCCAAATTTAGGCGCGAAAATTTGAAGTGCGCCAACATTTTTTTTTTTTTTAAATTTTGAGTTGGGTATCAAATGAAAGCTGTTGAAGAGTGGGACACAAATATATATATGCTTTTTTTAAATGTTGCATTCCTTATTGGGAAAATAAATCAAAATATACCCCCAAAAAAATAGGGCTAGTCCTAAAATTATGAAATAATTCATGCTAATACCTTTTGGTGAGGCGATGAAAATAACGGGCCGGATTTTTGAATTTTTGAAAATAGCAAATTATATGTGCACACATGCGTTTGGGGCAAAATTTTTATTTTATTTTTTTAATTTTTGAGATGGATATCAAAGAAAAGCCACTAAGAGCAGATTATTGTTATTACCGATAAAAATCATTGAGATCTCCCGGGGGATCGAACCAGGGACCTTTTCTTGAGGTCGAAGAAAAAAAGCGTAATTACATAACGGGCATGCTTAATCATCTACAAAACCCTAAAAAGTACTTGGACGCAAGTACTACCCTGTGATTTTTTTTATATATAAGGAGAGTAACAATCCAAAGAAGTGTCGACTTTTCTTCATTTCATTTCAAAGAAAAAACTTCTATGGATTACAACAAAATTAATTAGTCATTACTAGTTTTCACGAGGTTTTTGTGGTATTTGGTATTTATTAACCAAGTTTGATAATTACCGTGATTCTAGTTGTTTTGTCTGGATACAACACAACTAAAACATTTTTTTATGAAACAGTTAACATAATTATTACATTAATTGTGACACAAATTACGGTATTAAAACAACAATTACGATAACGATCTTAATATGTCGCCTTAACTATAATAAAGATTGAAGCAAATTAAAGCCTTTAGCTACTAAAATACAAAGATAATATTTTTTTAATTGCTTGCAGCACTGTGATGGACATTATCTTGACATTAGACTAAAAGTATTATTACATCGTTGAGACAAAAAAAAAAAAATACAAGAAAATACAAAATTATTTCTTTTTCATTTTGAAAATCAGACGAGGAGATTCGAGCAGAAATTGTTCTCATAACAGATGGATTACATGTGAAGAAATTTGAATTCCTCCAGAAGGTTGTTAGTTGATTTAAAAGTACGTATGCCCAAATATTATTTTCTAGTTAAATTAAATTTAAAAAAAACAATACACTCGTAAAATTCACCATAATACTCGTTAAATAAAGTATATCATTATAATTTTCTGCTCTTTTTAATAATAATTATTACAAAGCTGAGGGATTTTGGTGGTAATAAATTATATTGTTTATTTAATAGTACATTACGCGTCGAGTGTGGAAAGTAGCATTTTGCATGCGAGTGTGGAGTTTACATCCGAGCGATAGCGAGGGTAGTAAAACCACACGAGCTGCAAAATGCCGTTTTCGCACGAGTTGCGTACTGTACTTTATCTACGATTGTTAGATTTTAATAATAAATGCAGAAAAAAATAATAAAGTTCCTGTACGTAAGCTCGTATTTCTCTTTTGATAAGATGACATCAATTCGTTAGTTGTATTTTGTGCCGAATTAATTATTTCGGAAGGCGTATTATTCTCCTCATATTCGTCATAATCACTTAAATCACTCATTGATTTTCACGAAAAACTCGATACAAACAGTTACTTTTATTAAATAAACATCAAATTAGTTATGTTAAATGTAAACAAACTCGCTAATCGTGTGTAAAGTTGAAGAATTCTTCTTCTTTTGGTCACTACTGTGGAAAAAAAGAGGAATTCTTCAAAACTATGAGACACGCATGCTCAATTAATACAGGTGTGTAAAGAATCACTTTCTACGAATCTAAACAGAGACACAATGTTTATATTACGTATCAATCGTAGATAAATATATTTATAAAAGACAAATAACTCTGGAATGTTTTATTCCATGGCTTAGAACGATTTACCAACAGGTAAATTTATTTAATCTATATAAGTGTATATGTAGTGGTAATAAATGGATCTGTCAACCATTTATTATCTACTAGCTGACCCGGCGAACTTTGTACCGCCTAATAAATATTAATAATAGAAATAGAAGCAATTAATAGCTGCTATCTTTAAAAAAAAAACCTAATAAATAGTTCATTTAGTCAAATAATGTTCCCTTAGATGAAAAATTTATATTACAATTTGCAATATAAACTTCTACAATATTCAGTAGTGGCATAAAAGACACATATAGATAAACCAACATTTTTTTTTTTTTTTTTAATTTATTTATCTATATATAAATAATAGAAATATTTTTCCTGCATTTTCCATTTATTACTTTGACATTTGTACCCCGTTTTCGCGTACTCCTGTGTACCAAAATTGGAAAATAGTTGTAGGTACTAACTCAGAAACCTTCCCGGGCATGCGTCCAACCATCGCAATCGGATGAACAGTTTAGGCAGGCATAAGGGACAGACAGACAGACAGACAAACATTAATTTTTATTTGTAAAGACGAGGACTGCAATGTCATATCATTAATAATGCAACAATAGTTATTTTCGCAACAAGGGAGAGAAGTAGATATGTTT
Source organism: Gerris buenoi (assembly GCA_001010745.2). Lineage (NCBI taxonomy): Eukaryota > Metazoa > Arthropoda > Insecta > Hemiptera > Gerridae > Gerris > Gerris buenoi. The sequence goes on along the minus strand of KZ653112.1, from coordinate 21,052 downwards.
TCCTGCTCGAGGTTAAGTTTTCTCCTGAGGCACCGCCGAAGGAGAAAACTTCATTAGCTCCCGAGGCTTGCCGAAGTTTGTTTTTAATTTAAAGACTTTGAATGAACCTAAAGTAACATTCCCGAAAAATTAGTAAACAAAAAAGCTAAAAAACATTACTACCAACATAATACTTAAAATGTATATAAAAAATTGTCTTTTAAGTTGGTATGATTGTTTTTTCACTCCCAAGGGAGGTGTTACTTCCAAGGGAGGGAAGTAATACTTCCCTCCCATGGGAGTGAAAAAACAATCAATTATTAGCAATGTAAAGTCCACTTACAATGCAAGTCGTAGATAAATTATTGTTTAAATCTTAATAAAGAAATGTTTTCATTTCTAACATAAATATATGTACTTGTATTTTGTATTTTTGTACTCTACAAAAATTAAGTTTAAAGAAATGTTTTCATTTCTAACATAAATATATGTACTTGTATTTTGTATTTTTGTACTCTACAAAAATTAAGTTTAACTATATACATGTTGCATCAAAGGAATATGTATTTGTATTTTTGATTGCTCCAAATGAAAACTTCTTCGAATATTTCCTCATTGGTGTCTAATTCTTGAAAAACTCATCTACATCGGAGTATTATACAATTATTTATCCAAGGAGAGATAGTCGGAAAAGCGGATGAATATTATTTCATGTTCAATTTGCATGAATGGTCGTCTGATAGTACTGAAAAGGGTCGTTATCTTATCGGAATGTCAGTATATTCTTGTGGAGATTGTCTAATAATAGACTCATGTAGAAAGTGGTCCGGGGCATTGGAAAACTCTTTCCTGTCCTTAAAGGAAATGTATATAGTTTATCTACTCCCGGCAGCAAAATTAGGCATTGTTGTACTGTTTTCAATCTGCAAATGTAATTTTTCTTGATTCTTTTGTAACATGTCAAAAAAATCACGCAGCAAAATAATTAAGTGTCAGTAAAATATCAATGTGTCAGCAAAAGTTCAAAGTGTCAGCAAAAGTTCAAAGTGTCAGCAAAATAACAACAGGCTGCCAAATTTTAAGAAAAAGTTACTACATCGCAGGTTATGAACTCTCCCACATTATTCATTTTTGTATATTTAAGCGTAATATTCTGATAAATATTAATATGTTTTTTGAAAATACCTATAAAAATTAAAATAATATAATAAATTCTATTATTTTACAGTGATTATTTTTTAAAACAAATCACTAGAAATTGATATAAAAAACTGCTGTTAACAAAAAAAAGTGGCAACACTGATCGTTTTGCCTTTGTTTTGTTTTTACTTTCGAGTCATCACACTTACTCAAACTTTTGTTGTCAATTCGATTTTTACGACTTTCATTGCTTTAAATCTTTTATCTATCAAAAAATATTAATAATAATTTAATAGTTTTCTGTTATTATTAATTTGATAAATTTGTTAATTAGGTTTTTGAAGTTTAAATAAAAATATGAATGATAATGTTGTTCATGACGTTGAAGACTTGTTTGATAACACGCCACCCGAAATTGCAAATATTTCAACTTCATCCAAGGAAAGTTTATTGCCCTCTACATCAGGTACTAAAATCTTTAGTGTATTTTTACTGCCGTTAGTAGATAAACTAGCTGGTACCATCGGGACTCCGCTAGGCTTGGCAGGTGCTTGATATAATCCTGGTACTGACACAGACCTGGTACTTGTATATACCGGTACTTTTATAGGTCTGGTACTTGTATAATCCAGGTACTTGTACAGGTCTGATACTCGGTTACACCTCAGCACGTAAGTACTTAACGTTTTCCTGCCTCGGCTTCGCCTCAGCAGTAAATTTTTTTTAGCCTATCCTCGGCCTTCGGCTCGGACCTAAAACTTTAAATAACTTGTCATCAAACTTCCATTTTGCTGCCTAAATAACTATTGTTTCGGCTCCTGTGCTCATCAGCTGAGGAAGGAAAGTACTATTAATAGTTTGGTTTGGAATTGTAAAACAAAATGTTGGCGCTGAATTTCGTGCTCTGAGAAATTTAAAGATTCTTAAAATACATAATCATACATGTTCTAAACCTTTTGATTTAGAGTTACTGAACAAACTAAAACAAACTACGACTATACTCAATGCAAATTAATTTCCTGATTAGACACTACAATAAAACATACATCTACATTAGTATTTAAATGTGTAAACCCAGCTAATATCACCAGCAAGATAAATAATAATTACATATTAATATTTTAAACTTATCTTTCAGGCATTATGGATTTGAAAACCGCCGTTACACGAACTGAAAGACGAGGATGTCAGTGCGTTCCATGGACCAGATTTCTGGTTCTAATCTTTCTCTGCATTATGGGTTTCTGTAAGTTGATTTAGAATGCTTTTACCATAATTATCGTACAGATTTATTTTCATAAAATTCTTAGATAATTATTCTAATTTTATTTTGTAGAATTCTAAATTAATAATTGTTTTTTAATTATTTCAATAAAAGAAGACTAATTTAGAAATTGTTTCATAACTAATTATAGGAGTTAAAAATAATGAATAGTCCAGTCAAAAGGTGCACAAAAAGGACTCAAAGTGGAAAGTTCTGGTTTAATTGTTTTATTGGTTTATTTTATGTTTTATGGGGCGCTGAACACAAATCTGAAGTTGTCCAACAAAATTTCCCTCGGCAAATATAAGAAATCAAAAAACCACTAAAAATAATATTTTTTATTGGTTTTCAGCTAATAACTTGCAAAGCAATCTAGTCACACTAAAAGTGGTGTATAGTAATATAAAAAGGAGTAAATAACCTACAATTTATGTCTATAACATTTTTTTGTACGTCGTATGGTTTTCACGCAAATGAGAGTTGAAATATCGGAAAAATCAGTATTTTTTTTACAAAAGACCTGTCATGCACCATGACTTAATGAGCGAAGTTTCAAAGAAATTTGCGTATTATTGGTTTATGACAATCTGGAAAATTTTGGTTTAGAATACGTACGACGTACAAAAAAAATGCTATGGACATAAATTGTAGGTTATTTTCTCCTTTTTATATTACTATACACCACATTTAGATTTTAGTGTGAATAGATTGCTTTGCAAGTTATTAGCTAAAAACCATTAAAAAATATTATTTTTAGTGGTTTTTTGATGATTTCTCATATTTGCCAGGGGAAATTTGTTGGACAACTTCAAATTCGTGTTCAGCACCCCAAAAAATATAGAATACACCACTTAAAACAATTACACCAGAACTTTCTACTTCAAACTACCATTTCACTGGACTAGAAATCAAATTGAAAAATTAACAGTTGTTAATTATTTTATAGTATCTAGAAAAGAGTTTTTGCAGAAACAATATAGAATACCTATTTTAGCCTTATATATACATACAATTCAATGCTTTGTTAGTACATTTTAACTGTGAAGATAGTCTTTAGGTTTCTGTGTTATTAAAGATATAACGTTTTACAGGTGGTATGCTGGTCTACGATATCCCAGGATCTCTCCAAAACGCTATTATACACGACTACTCTTTGTCTGAATTTCAGTTTTCTCTGCTCTATTCCTTCTATTCCTGGCCAAGCGTCGTGATTTGTTTTTTCGGAGGTTTTCTCATCGATAAGTTAGTTACTCAAAAATAATTTTAGAAAGTACATACAATGATTTTGTTTCTACCTTCTTTTTCTCTTTAAATTACTTAATGATTTGGTCGAAATTTGTCTAATCTTAAGTTAATGCTACGGTTGAGAATTAACTAGTAGGTATTAGGTAATACGAATACGATAATAAGGGGGACCGGGGCACAGAGGACCTAATAAGGTTTTTGTTCAGATAACTTCAGCATTATTAAATAAAATTATGTAAATAAGAAGTATTTATTATAATAAACATTTCTCTAACTGTTCCCCGACTCTCAGTTCTTAAATTTCATTATAAGTATTTTATTTTTATTTTTTCTCTAAAAAGTCGATTGGTCCTATGTGCCCACATAGGACCAATAGAAGTTTTATAGAAAGACAAATTAAATTCTAAATATACCTATTTTTTTTTTTTTTTTTTTTTTATTTGGTAGTAGCTACAAACAATATTGTCATCGCCATCTTCAGCCCCTGGGCAAGAATTATGTGCCCATTCATTACAAATTCAAATAACAAAATGGGGTGTACCCCATACCTCTACGGTCCTCTGTGACCCAAGCCACATGCTATTAAAAACATTTTTTTGACAAGTTACACGACAAACTTAAACAAATGAAAACAATTTACATTAAAAAGATAAGACCTAAGTTTATCAGATACAGTTAATTTGTTCAAAAATTTTGTATCAAAAATAATATATAACGTAAATATTAGATCACTTTCCTTGAAAATTGAAAAAAGTGTATAATAATTGATTAAACTTAGTTAAATCTGCTAGCACTGGAAACAATCTGCAGATTGTTCACGTCTAGAAACAAACTATCTCTAATAGATGCTACAGATTTCCGCTTAGTAGCGCCACTATCAAAACACTCAATGGACCTCTGTACCCTGGAGGTCCTCTGTGCCCCGGTCTCTCCTACTTTATTTTTGTTACACTTTTTCAAACACTACATTTGTATGATTTATGCATAAAAGATAATTATAAGAGTGATTTGTACATAGGAGAATTAACATCCGATGTTACTTTAAAAAGGGCTGTTACTTTGTCAAAAAAATACGTCGAGTTAGCATTAACTTAAGATTTACCCAAAATTACTCTAACTTAAGAATACCAAAATATAAAATGATTCTTTTGTTATTATAACTATTTTACCTTTGCTTATGAAATAACATTTTTGTCATGTTTCCCTTCCAGATATCTCGGAGTAAGATTGGCTGCCACACTATTTGCCATGATACAGATCGTTGGAGTTAGTTTCTTCGTTTTGGGAGGATTTCTTAATAAACTGTGGTTGATGCTTCTCGGAAGATTTGTTTTTGGGTAAATTTTATGAATCCTTGTCAAGTAAGATATTTTTACCTCTTGCATGTAACTAATTTAACTGAAAGTAATAACAAAAAAACTGACTCTCCACATAAATTGAAATTATTTTAATAACGAAGCAGCTTTCAGACTTTCAGAAAATGAATCATCAGTGTCTTCATGTGGGAGATCTCACCTCTCACTAAATTTGGTCTTCCACAATAAGCACTGATGATGGCATTTTGAAGCCTGAAATCTACTTTGGTATTTAAAATCATTTTAATTTACGAGGAGAAACAATTTGTGTCATTCCTTTAAAATCATTTTAATTTACGAGGAGAAACAATTTGTGTTATTCCTTTAAAATCATTTTAATTTACGAGGCGAAACAATTTGTGTTATTCCTTTAAAATCATTTTAATTTACGAGGAGAAACTATTTGTGTTATTCCTTTAAAATAATTTTAATTATGAGGAGAAACAATTTGTGTTATTCCTTTAAAATGGCCTCCATATTCCATTTATAGTCCAGTCAAATGGTAGTTTGAAGTGGAAATTTCAGCTGTAATAGTTTTTAGTGGTTTATTTTATGTTTATTGGGGTGCTGAAAAAGAATCTGGAGTTGTCCAACAAAATTTCCCCCCGCAAATATGCAAAATCATCAAAAAAACAAAAAAAAAAAAACACTAAAAATAATATTTTTTAGTAACCAGCCATGCTCCATGCCTTAATGAGCGAATTTTCAAAGAAATGTGCATATTATTGCCTTATGAAAATATAGATAAGTTTTGGTTTAGAATTTATGATGTGGGTGAAAAAAAATTGGTTCACAGGGGTATGGAGTACAAAAGTCAAAATAGTATATACCCTTCAAGATACATGTTGTTGGAAAGCTCTTTAAAAGTACAGTTGTTATTGTTATGTACACTCTTGTCATTTTCATATAAGAGGGGTCAAATTTTGACTAATAGGGTAATGTTTAGCATAAAAACGTGTTTACCCCCGTCTCATATGAAAATATGACAAGAGTGTATATAAAAACAATTACTTCACTCTTAAAGAGCTTTCCAACGACATACATCTTGATAGGTACATACTATTTTGACTTTTGTACCCCGTACCTCTGTGTACCATTTTTTTTTTTTCCCCACCCATCCAAATTCTAAACCAAAACTTTTCTATATTATCATAAGGCAATAATATGCACATTTCTTTGAAAATTCGCTCATTAAGTCATGGTGCATGGCTGGTCTTCTATAAAAAATTACCGATTTTCCCGATTTTTTAACTCCCATCTGCGTTAAAACCATACGACATGCAAAAGAATGTTATAGACATAAATTGAAGTGGTTTTTTGAAGATATCTCATATATGTAGGGGGAAATTTGTTGGACAACTTTAGATTCTTGTTCAGCACCACAAAAAACATAAAATAAATCACTAAAAACAATTAAACCAGAACTTTCCACTTCGAGCCCTTTTTGTGTACCATTTGACTGGACTAATAGACGCTCTCAAATCAAGTAAGTAAATTATGTAATTTTACTATCAGACTAAAAACCGCCTGAGGAATTCTTTTGGTGTACCTATATCAGTAGATCGCGGTCCTAACAAACGATGTGATAAGATTTTTATACTAACATAACCTAAAATTTTGTTTAAACTTTCTCTGAAATATAGCCCAGTCAAATTAGCCACAAATTCATCAAATAGGAGAAAAAAATCCCGAAGTTTTGAAACTTGGCAGAGTTGTTGATTTGAGTGTCCTGTACAACATACTAAAAGTCCCCGAGGGTGGGGGGCGAGCGCGAGGTGGGGGGGCCCCCTGAAGGGCCATTTTTTCAGTTTTTCTTAATTATCTTCGAAAATATTGAGTTTAGCGAAAAACTAGTTATGTACAAAATTAAACTAGAGTAAATTCTCTACCAAAAAGGTCCTATTCATTTTTTTCGTAGTGT
>KZ653111.1:4922-16945 GCA_001010745.2 Gerris buenoi | reverse complement strand
GAAATGAATGCTAGATCCAGCTGACTGTTGATGCTGCTTACTTGATTTTGAGTACTTGTCCCACCGTGGAAATGAGAGCTAGATCCAGCTGACTGTTGATGCTGCTTACTTGATTTTGAGTACTTGTGCCACCGTGGAAATGAATGCTAGATCCAGCTGACTGCTGATGCTGCTTACTTGATTTTTAGTACTTGTCCCACCGTGGAAATGAGAGCTAGATCCAGCTGACTGTTGATGCTACTTACTTGATTTTGGTCTACCTACCTTCAACCTTCATGTGGTTGACAGGCTACTGTTTTACGACTGTCTGGGTGGCGAGATTGGCGCGATCATTCGAAGCTTCCTTAGCGAGGGTGGTTTTCAAAAGTGTAGCAAACGTACATGTCTTGGAGACATTTTCTTCTAAAAGGCGATCTTGTATCGGACCTGGCCCAATCCCAGTTACAAAAACATCTCTCATAACGATACCAAGCTCAGTCTGGAAGTCACTGCTAAAGATTTTACTCTAGTAGCCCAAGTTGCTACCGATTCTCCTTGTTGACGATGTGCAGCATAAAAAGTTGCTCTAGCCGCGAATGTGGAAACCACGGGTGTAAAGTGAGTATCCAACAATTAAATCAAATTATAATTTTTGTCTGTAGGCTCATTTGGTATGCAGATATTTTTGTCTAAGATATACGTTTCTTCATGAAATACTATGAGCTATTTTCTTTTCAGCCGAAGTAACATCATTTGCCAGAAAAAACTGCGTTAATTGAGCCTTGAAAACTGACCAATTATTGTGCCTACAATCAAAAGTAGGAGCAGGACCAAAAAATGTTTGGAGTGTCATAGTACCTGAATTGGTAGAATTATTACTTGAACTCGGATCACTTTCGGATTTTTCAGATTTTCGCGAATTTTCACTTTCCGAATTGTTNAAACCTTATATATCAATTTCTCCTTATATAATAACAGACAAAAGTTACAGATTCACTTGACAGGTTGCGCGCGCATCTTCATATCAACTTTTTGATATATAACAACATGAAAAGGGAAGGTTTCAAAGTTACAGAATCGCCCTCATGTAGTCTTGGAGGCATTTTCTTCTATAAGGCGATCTTGTATCGGACCTGGCCCTATTCCAGTTACAAAAACATCTCTCATAATGATACCAAGCTCAGTCTGGAACTCTCAAGGCACTACTAAAGATTTTACTCTAGTAGCCCAAGTCAAGTTGCTACCGATTCTCCTTGTTGACGACGTGCCGCATAAAAAGTTACTCTAGCCGCGAATGTGGAAACCACGGGTGTAAAGTGAGTATCTAACAATTAAATCAAATTATAATTTTTGTCCGTAGGCTCATTTGGTATGCAGATATTTTTGGCTAAGATATAAGTTTCTTCATTAAATACTATGAGCTATTTTCTTTTCAGCCGAAGTAACATCATTTGCCAGAAAAAACTGCGTTAATTGAGCCTTGAAAACTGACCAATTATTGTGCCTACAATCAAAAGTAGGAGCAGGACCAAAAAATGTTTGGAGTGTCATAGTACCTGAATTGGTAGAATTATTACTTGAACTCGGATCACTTTCGGATTTTTCAGATTTTCGCGAATTTTCACTTTCCGAATTGTTTATCTTTAATACCGACATCGTGAAGTTCGAAAAAAAAAACTCGTCGCCACATTGTTATAGGGAATACACATACCAAAAATATGTTAACACCAATTTGCTAAGTCAAAAAAAAGTATATTCACAAATTTGTTATAATGAAATGATACTTTAAAAAAGAGTTAGATGTAGACGGCTCCAACTCAACACATACTGTTTGACTCGACCTCTCACACTCTCACCTTACGGAAAGATAACCACTCGTCTAGGTGGACTTTACTCACAACATAACAGTAGTTGTGAACATAATAATATAAAGTATGTTATATCCCTATCCCATTATGTATCCCGTTATGTCCTTATCCCTATTCGATTCTATTATGCTTCAAATTTCATTAAAAGTTTACTTTACGCTCAATAAAAAAACGAATATATTGAGATGGTGTTTCGTATGCCCCTTTTGGAAAACCAATAAATATATTCATTAAGGTTCAGTGTGTTTTTTTTAGAAAGCTTGAAATAAATTATTTCAATTCGATATATACAAAGAAAATTGTTGTGAAAGAAAAACTAATAGTTCAGCGCCTATATTTGGCTGAAACGTTTATAGAACGACAATGGGCTAATTATGGCGTACCACCCAAATTTCATTAAAATTGGTCGAGCAGTTTTTCTATGTTGGTTCGCAAAATTTTGAACGTCTGACAGACTAACACTTGACCAAAGATGTTCTCTGATGTCTAAAACGGTTCCTGTCATGGAATTTTTAAATTTGGGATATAAGGCCATAATAAAATGTCGGTCTTCGTAAGGATCGCATAGCTTCCGTTTCCTTTGGTAAACTCGAAAACAATTTTTTTTGTATTATATTTTTATGTTTGCGCTTGGGCAGTGGCTTCTGTAAATCTAATTAAAATTCCATTTTTATATAGGCATATAAAGGGACCATATGGGCATATCATGCATGATTAGTAGCAAGGATACATGGACACACAGAACTACAAACCGACAGACAGACTTGACTCTTTGCAAAGAGGCAAGAAATTAAATTTGTACATGAAGGTCTAAAACATTAAATGCGAGTGACAATTTTGATCGGATTATAATTTATAATAGAAAATATAAAAAGTCCAGTCATGCACCATGACTTAATTAGCAAATATTCAATGGGATCTGCGTATTATTGGCTTATGATAAGATAGGAAAATTTTGGTTTAGAATTTGGATGGACGAAAAAAAAAAAAAAATGGTACAAGCATGACCCAAAAAAATTGTGCATGTCGTTGGAAAGCTCTTTAAGAGTACTGTAATTGCTGTTATGTACATTTTTGTCATATTTGCATGTAAGAGGGGGGTAAAATAAGAAAAACACGTTTATATTGTCAAAATTTGACCCCTAAATGAACTCCAAAAATTATCCTAAACTTATCCTTTCTTTTGATATTATTGACATTTTAAAATTTGTTTGGATTTTTTAAGTGCATCCTAGCGTGCGAGATATCGTATAGAGTGACACATACATAAAAAAAGTGTTAAATTTCAGGAATCGATTAAAAATGGTCTAAAACGGATTTCCATGGAGAAAATTTTCAAAAATTCGTGTTACAAAAATTTTGAAGTCTTTTTGCTATAGCTTAATTTTCTTCGAAAATTCGCTAGAATGAATGTTGAATTTGGATACATAAAAAAAATCATATTGATTTCGTTACCATTCAAAAAATCCTTATTCATATTGATCATAATGATTCCGTTTGCTCAAATGCATAAAATGTGTGCATAAGTGAGTGGGAGCAATGGGCACCGAAGGTTAAAATTAATATTCGCTAATTTCGACGTAAAATCTAAATTTCAAAAAATGAATGAGTGCGGTTTTCAAGATAGGGTAGTTCACAAAAAAATATTGATGGAATTCCCGATAAATTGATACGAGGCTAAAAAAAAAGTTCCCTGATTGATATCCCCAAATCATATTTCTGTCAAGGAAAATTCTAATTGGGTGACATAAAAAAAAAAATGTTTTTTAGAGTGGTTGCAATGCTTCCGTTACCTACGGTAAGCTTAGAAACTATATAACTATTCGTTTTTAGTTAGATATGCGGAAGTAGCTTTACTTGTTTCACGATAAAGCCGCTCGTTATCTAGAAAAGATAACGTTTAGAAAAAGGAATTATTTTTAGAAAAGTAAGGAGTTCCAGTACAAAAAAAAATAATGTGTGAGGCTCTCACGCATTCGAAGTGAAACTTAAGTTCTAAAATGCATTGGTCTCTTTCAATTTTTGACGAATTTATTATTTCAGGATTAAGAAATGGTTATGGGAAATTTAATTAAAAAAAACAATATTGCTATGCTAAGGCAACCACATTTATTCCAATAACATTTTTTTTTTATTTGCTGGTCTTTAGATAGATATAATAAAATTAATCAGTAAAAATGTTACACTTGGACGAGTCTCGAATCGCAAATTTCGTTGCACGATTTCACAATATGAAAAAATTCACTCTACCACCGCTAAAGAAGTTTCACTTCAAAAAGTAAATAAATAAAAACATGAAACTGTCAAATAAATGGACGATGGATTATTTTAACTTAAGAAAGGCCTCACTGCGGTTGCAGTTGAGCAGGGTGTAATCGAATGTGAAAAGGCTCTTAAAATCATAACAAGAGAGGGTTGATTTCTTGCTTTGTGTATTGGCAAACCTGCTCAGCGAGGGGTGTTCTAAAGTCTAGAGAGAAGGGAAATCCAACGCTATTGTGTTGGCAGCTCTGTATGGAGGGGGAGGGTTGCCTCTCCGTTCTATTGATTTAGCTATGATAACAAAACCCGGACAGTACGGTTCGCTCATTTAAACAGTTTACCTACCGTTAAAACCTACTACATTCTGTTTTCAATGTGATCGCGTAGTTGTTGGACATTCGTATAATACTATTTAATTTACTGTAAATAATATTATCTTTCATTTTTTTTTTCGACTTGTTTAACACCAGACACATCTTTTCATCGAGACCGAAACAAGGTAAAATATTTATTTTTATACTTTTAAAAAAAATAATACTAAGAAAGAAAATACGTAAATAAGAAATGAACTAAGTATAAAATGTAAAATAATTGAAGTATATCTAGACATATAACCAATTAAATACTCAAATAATCTTACATTTTGACATAAACAAAAAAATAATATGTCAATGTTACGTATATTTTAAAATAAGAATGTAAACATTGTTTATTTATTTATTATACTCATGTCTTATTTTAGGCAGGAGCGGTTCATTTAATCTTTTCGTGCTCATAACTGGCAGCTCTGTATGGAGGGGGAGGGTTGCCTCTCCGTTCTATTGATTTAGCTATGATAGTAAAAATGTTACACTTGGACGAGTCTCGAATCGCAAATTTCGTTGCACGATTTCACAATATGAAAAAATTCACTCTACCACCGCTAAAGAAGTTTCACTTCAAAAAGTAAATAAATAAAAACATGAAACTGTCAAATAAATGGACGATGGATTATTTTAACTTAAGAAAGGCCTCAATGCGGTTGCAGTTGAGCAGGGTGTAATGAATGTGAAAAGGCTCTTAAAATCATAAGAGAGGGTTGATTTCTTGCTTTGTGTATTGGCAAACCTGCTCAGCGAGGGGTGTTCTAAAGTCTAGAGAGAAGGGAAATCCAACGCTATTGTGTTGGCAGCTCTGTATGGAGGGGGAGGGTTGCCTCTCCGTTCTATTGATTTAGCTATGATAACAAAACCCGGACAGTACGGTTCGCTCATTTAAACAGTTTACCTACCGTTAAAACCTACTACATTCTGTTTTCAATGTGATCGCGTAGTTGTTGGACATTCGTATAATACTATTTAATTTACTGTAAATAATATTATCTTTCATTTTTTTTTTCGACTTGTTTAACACCAGACACATCTTTTCATCGAGACCGAAACAAGGTAAAATATTTATTTTTATACTTTTAAAAAAAATAATACTAAGAAAGAAAATACGTAAATAAGAAATGAACTAAGTATAAAATGTAAAATAATTGAAGTATATCTAGTATATAAAAAATGTAACTAATTAAATACTCAAATAATCTTACATTTTGACATAAACAAAAAAATAATATGTCAATGTTACGTATATTTTAAAATAAGAATGTAAACATTGTTTATTTATTTATTATACTCATGTCTTATTTTAGGCAGGAGCGGTTCATTTAATCTTTTCGTGCTCATAACTATTATATCTCAATAATAAACTCTTCTCTTAGTATTTAGTTTTACTTATTAAAGTTTAGAGTTTAAAAATTGCAGCTGATTGAAGTTAATGGTTAAATTTAACGGGACTTGACTAGATTTTTTTTTATAAAAGATCTGCAGAGATTTCTTGGCTTGTTTTCAAAATTAATATTAAATTTTACGTTTGGTTTATTTATCACAATGAAAAAATATCGTTTTGATATAAGTTAAGTAAAGAAAATAATGACATTAGGGAACTTACAAAAACAGCTGATTTGAAACCTTAGTAACAGATTTTAACTTTGAAGCCCTATTTCAGTTTTATTTTATCGCTCGTAGGCTTTCTTTAAGTACTTATGACTTCTGGCTGCCCACATATTATAATAATAATAAAATATACCCTTTGGTTAAGTAAGTAAAAGTTAATAAAAATTATATCTTTGAAAATTTAAAAATTGATGTTTTAACAAAATCCCTATATAGACTATTTATTAATATACTTATTGAAAAAGATAAAGATACAGTAATTAGTCAAAGGTTGAGTAGTGTAAATACCCCTTAATTTGTACTTGGTATCGTACAGGTCTTTTATTAAAACGATAGAATTATGAAAAAATTACCTAGATTTACCTGAATGTACCTGAATGAGACGAGGTACAGCATGTGAAAAAGAAAGCTCAATTTGATTTACTTTAGTAATAATTTAGAGGCTGTGGTTATAAATCAAACACTTAAATGAACAGAGCAGAAAAAATACCTTTTTTTATATTATGATAAAATTACAATTAGAGAAGTTATTATAGCAGATCGAAAGCTCTAGGCAAACACATTATACATCCTATAATGCAGAATGCTTTTGTTTTCTTTTCGAAAAATTAAAATGATTTTATTAATCAAATACATAGCAATAAGAATGTCTGGCTTAAATAGCAAAGCATTCTTGCTGTTTAAACCAAATATTCATTAAGAATAGTTGGAGTTGGAATGATAATTTTTAACATTCCTTGAGGTAGATGTCAATTTTGAATTCGTACATGGGCCCTTAGGCCCTACTGCTTTTTTTTGAGTTGCGAATATTTAACTTAGTATAGCTAATCCGGTTGGCTTAATTCAAAATGTTACATACAAATATACAAATTTTTTATACTAATTGCTTTTAAAATAAATTCAAAGTGTCTAGTAATATCTGACACAGGGGCTAAGATAAATTGAGTTTTTAAATTGGTTAAATTTATTGTCTTTTCTGTAACTCTTGATACTAGTATAAAAATAGCAATCTTGAATATAATACGAGGATATATAAATATGTATACATAAAAAAGTAACGTTATTTATGTTCTCTATTCCTTTTCTAATCTTATCTGTTTTAGGGACCCCTTGTTTATAATTATCTTTTTATGTTTAACTTGCTTTACTTTCTTTCATCTTTTCAGTAGTATTTTTAGAGATAAGAGCAACAGTAATTAATAAAAACATAGTTTATTATCTCTAGTTGATTCAAACTGTTATTAAAATGGATAACTTTTCTAATGATACCTTTTAGAAGGTTGGTTTTTTAGAATAACTCCAGAGTAATCCAGAGTAACTTCTCAAATGATATATTTTACTGTTAAAGGTGAATTTCTGGAATGATACCTTTTACTATTAAGTTTGTTTTCTTAAATGGAACCTTCTACTATCTAGGAATATTTATTGAATGATAAACCTGAATATTAAGGTAAATTTATTGAATGGTTTTTACCTTTTACTAGTTTTTTTAAAATTTTATTTTTTATTATTAGTTTATTTAATACAATTACAAAACATATTACTTGCAATATTATTTGACAGTAGCTTAAATGACATGATTTAAGGAACTGAAAACTGTCTGTAATTAATGGCAGAATTCAAGTTCAAAGTTATATTGTACAATTGGTAGAATTTATATGAAGTCAACTAGTCAACCCTTTTCTAGTTCATTCTTGAAAGATAACTTTTACTATTAAGGTAGGTAGATACCTAGAATGAATAATTTATTTACTATTAATGAATGTTTCTTGAATGATAAATTTTACTATTAAGTAAGGTAGGTAGAAACCTAGAATGAATAATTATTTTACTATAATTGAATGTTTCTTGAATGATACATTTTACTATTAAGATAGGTAGAAACCTAGAATGAATAATTCTTTTACTATAAATAAATGAATGTTTCTTGAATGATACATTTTATTATTAAGGTAGGTAGAAACCTAGAATGAATAATTATTTTACTTTAAATGAATGTTTCTTGAATGTTGAATGATACGTTTTACTATTAAGGTAGGTAGGTCTCTTGAATGAGACCTACAATACATCCAATATTTTTGTGAGAGACCTTTTTCAATTAAGGTTAGATTCATTATAGACGCAAGAGTCTCTTTCAATTACTGAAAAGTAATCAACATTATTGTTAAGAATTAAACTGTTTGAAATTATTTTTTTCTCGCTTGAACCATGGAATTTTGTTAATTGATTTTTATTTAGAAGGATTTTGGCTTTTTTACTTATTGAATTACTTATTGGAACAAGTTATAAATTAATCAACAGATATAGAGGGAGTAAAACATCCTTCCCTTCTACCTTAACATTTGGCTATGGGTTGTAAAAAAAAAAACAAAAAAAAAAAAAAACCTAAAATGTGTTTTACACGTAACTTTGAACAACTTGCATGTGCTATAAAATATATTCTAAGACCTAGATTTATTTAATTTATTACACTTTTAGGCATAGTAAATGCATAAAAACATTATTATAGCTAAATGATAAAAGCATTTTCTTTTATCAAACACAAAATCGGTATTATTTCTTTCATGATATATGGGAAATCATTTTTTTCTCATCCTCCAGATACATTTTTAATATAAACAGAACTTCGGCAATTTTGTGAATAAAATTTATTAAAATATAGCAACAGAAAGCTTAAACAATGCTAGAAGCAATGGGTCGTGTACGAAAAATAACAACCTTCAAGATGTGATAATTTTCGTTATTTTGGCGGACGTCCCACCAAAAAATGTNATTTTCGTTATTTTGGCGGACGCCCCACCAAAAAATTTCATTTTACCTCGCCCCACCCTGGATAAGAATAATAACTGAAAAATAATATCTTTAAACTGAATTAATAAACTTTTTGGTCTCTCTGTGTGTTTGTAAGAACAAAATCTATGAGGATTTTTATTTTTTTCTAAGACAAGTATTGACTATAGTGCCAAATTCTTGATACGCTGGAGCAATTTTTAATTTGGTAAAGTAAATACAATTAAGGGAAGCTGTTTTGATTCTAAATCCGATTATTTATTCAAGATTAGTTATAATCTGTAAACTAATTAAGTAACACTGTAATTGTAAACTAATGTCTTTAGTTACTTAATCCTAGATTCCTCACTTTTTATATAGAAAACATTTCGCAAATTTAAGAAGGTTTAATTATGCGATAAAATTGCAGCTATTTTATATATAGTTCTAAAAAATAAATATAACTGAACACATTTTTTTCTGATAAATAGATAGATATAGAGGTATAAAATTTTTCGAAATAATTCAGAGTAAAAAAATTAAGATTGATTCCAAATCTGGCAACAAGTTCAAAGACTAGGGGAGGAAATATCATAAATCGTATTTACTGACGTCATATGAGTAAAATTAGTTCGTCTAATCTATACCAAATGGAGATGCTCTAGATGGAGCAAAGAACGTCTAACGGTTTTAAAGTTAAACATTTTAAAAATATAGATGTCAAAAATTAAATAAATAAATATGTGATTTACTGTGGCCATAAAATATGCCTTATTATTCAATCACTTTATGTAATTAGCTTTTTATTACTTCCACACTGGCAATTAATAAAGGTAGTTTTTAGTGATTTTGGTTGGTAAATAATTGAAGAGCTTTGGACACCGATTGTTCATTACTTGTTCATCCACTTCATCTTTGTTGACATTATAAATCAAATTTAAATGCTGACGAAAATATTTAAGAATGAAATATTTTATCTCCTAATTAAATTATAATTTAATGCTTTCGTACTGAAATAAATTAAAAAGTGTAAAAATATATGACATAATTAATTTTGTAATTTTAAATTAATGTAATTGACGTGAAATGTTTTTGTTTTGTACTTCTTTCCTGTTTACTTAGATATGGCGAACAATCAACGTAATCTTTATCATTTAGAGATGTTTACGTTTTAATTGTGAGATAATAAGCTTTATTTTATTTTTTAATTCATTGATTTTAAAATAATAAATAAACAATACAAATACATACATAGGTTTACAAGTTTTAGTTTTAGACTTTTTAAATCTTTACGATAGAAAGCATGTGAAATAAAAAATAATTAATATAAAAATACCATTATTTTTTATTTTTTATTTATTTTTTTTTGGGGGGGGGGGGAGGGTCTGAATTCTTTACCTTAGTTGTTTCTATGTTCAAATTTGGGGAAGATTGAATGACGGGAAGTGGTTCAAAATTGGGGTAATAGACGTGCAATGAAACTTACAAAGGAAAGTAATATAAGACCAGCAAAAAGGAAGTTGATCTAATTTTTTATGTTTCAAATCAAACCCAAATTCTTAAAATTAAAACTTTTATTTATATTCAGCATAAAATAAAGATGAAAATATTGTGATGTATATGATGGAGAAAAAATATATTTTTAAATTTTAATGCATTATCACGTTTTAAAGACCCCCTGAAACCCAAATATGTAATTTTTTTTATACAGATTGGTAAAGCCTAAACTGCACCTATTTAATAAAAAAAAACCTTAAAGCTTCTGTTTTTAGACGAATAGTTGCATGTGATTTGGATCTGTTGTGGGCAACTTTTGTCAAACCATTCAAACTTCTTTAAAATCGGGTCAGTACTATATAGGTTAATGAAAGAAAGGACCAGGTTCGATTTCAAGCGGAGTCATATTTAATTTTATTTAATAGTTGGGAGGAGGTGGTCTAAATTATTATGGGACTAATAGTAAATTAATTACGACCTTCCATCCAAATTGCAGTAAATTCGAACTATCAGTTTTTAAGATATGGTAGTTCACAAAAATGCCGAACGACTGACCGGCAGATAGAAACGAAACCAAAAAAGTTCTCTGATATCCGACACGGATTTCTTTTATAACGGATTTTTTTTAAACGGAGAAAAAAATATTTGTTCTTAAGAATGATTACAATGCTTCTGTTAACTCTTAGGTAAGCTCGGAAGCAATTTGAATAAAGACAAATATGATTATTATAGATGGATATACACAGGATCATAATATATATCAATCCTTATGGTGTAATTAAGAAATTAATTTCAGCCCTAAATTGCGTAGCCATTCCAAGACACTAAATAGAACAAAGAAAAAAATCAGATGAAAGAAAGGAAATTAAAAAATCGGTCCGAGACAACTCAGACAAACTTTCTCATATGCTAGTTCATATTTACTTAGTCAAATGATTTCCATTTATGAGTTTTCGTATATACATTTAATTATTACTGAACATTTCATCAATATTTACCATATAAATAACTTCTCCTTGGCGGGGAATCGAACCCCGGCACTCTCAGTACTTGTTTTAAGCTATTTTCTCAAGAACTAGATTTTTCCTGGGAATACGGGTTACATCGTTAGATTCGTATTTAAATGGACTATATTTTAGAATTTTTTAATCAAAATCGTCGGAATCGTTTTCGAGGAATAATTTTTGGAACGAAGTTCCTTATAAGTTCGGAGCCTGGGAGTGAATCCGAAAAAAACGACCAAAATCACCGTCACAAAAAATGAAATCACCGTCACGTGAAATCCGTCACGAAATACCTACCGATGACGATAACTTGAGTAAAAGATCACCGAGTTAGTTGAAATTTGGTACACATGTTCATTTTACCAATGCCCAGGCTGAGTTCGTTGGAAAACATTATCCGTCCAAGCGTTCACGCGCAACGCTCGCGTAAACGTAAGCTTCAAAAAGACGGGAACAAATGTTATCATGGAACCCTGTTACTTGTTTTGTTTATTTTTGTTATATGTCAAATTATATGTCACTTGGTTTTATAAATATCGAAAATAAATCGTAGTTAACAGTTTATACGTCTTTAGCATTTTTTGTGATTTTATAATTTAATTTAATGAAAAATGTAATGAACTTCGTTCCTACCGGGTGTCCCGCGACACCACACGTATTTTTTT
>KZ653110.1:90432-103625 GCA_001010745.2 Gerris buenoi | reverse complement strand
AATAGCCTAAATGATTATGAATAGCCTAAATGATTATTAATAGCCTAAATGATTATTAATAGCCTAAATGATTATTAATAGCCTAAATGATTATTAATAGCCTAAATGAATATTACTAATATGTATTATTAGAAATTAGTCAATTATTGACAATTACTATAAATAAATAATCCTAAAAGATTATGAAATGAATAAACCTAATAGAAGTGTAATAAGAATAAGCCTAAATGAGAATGATTAAGCCTAAATGAATATGAATAAGCCTAAATCAAAAATCCTAAGAGATTATATATTATGAATAATCCTAATAGAATTGTAATAAGAAAAAGCCTAAATCAATGAACCTAAAACTATTATTCGTACATCAATAAACAAGAATAAGCCTAAATGAATGTGAATAAGCCTAAATCTATAATCCTAAAAGATTACAGTATGGATAATCCAAATAGAATTGTATTAAGAATAAGCCTAATTGAATATGAATAAGCCTTAATCAATGAACCTAAAACTATTAAACCTAAATGCCTAAATGAATGAATATGAATAAGCCTAGATTAATAATCCTAAGAGATTATTAAAATTATAATATGAATGTTATTATTACGACACTATTATTGAGCTTTAACAAACCAAGTCTAGAAGTAAAATAATCATGATTATAATTCATAATAAAACTTGAAGGATTACCGTGAGTAAACTGTTTTGTCATTCCGTTCTGCTGAACTCCAGGAAAGGAAACGTGATTTTTATTATCCTGCAAACAAAAAATGAGTACAAAATGTTTTAAAACTACCTCCTATAGCTATTCAACTCCCTGTTACACTTTTCTGAGTTTTTAGGTAACATAACGCTTTTTGAGGTATGTTCCACAGCTAAAACATGAAATGTCAATACTATAATTGTTTTAGTATAACTGGCGTAAAAATTGATATAAATTTGAAATTGGGCACACAGGTGCATCTCAGCATTTGTGACAACTGTCTCAGTTATTGTGACAATTTCACTCATAATATTTTTTGGAGAACATGGCGGACTAAAACAAGTTTTTAAAAGGCATAATATATTAATCATCATTATAAAAATATAAAAGAGTAGGAAAATATTAATTAACTATTATTACTTAATTTTAATTTTATGCCGGCATTGGAAAAACAAATATGTGAGTATATTAGGAATAGGTTTTTCCCCAAAAAATGATATCAGATAGCCATGTTGAGCACTATTTTACGCGAGTACTTTATGCGCCGTATCAATAGTATGTGGACTGCTGTATAAACAATTTTTTTTTCAAGATACGGCCATATTTGTTTTCAAAATGGCGGCAAAAAATTATTTTTGTAACAGTGGTTACAAAGTCTTTTCCTACTCTTCAAGACACTGAAAATTATGCAACATGTCATGCTGACTAAAAACACTATTAGCTTAAAAATAATCTATAAAAAAAATAATCTTTAAAAATATTAAGTGTTAGATTTTCAAAAATTACACAGTTATAAATGCTGAGATACCCCTTTGTGCCGAACTTCGTTTTAAACGGTCGCAACAATTAGCTTACTGCCAACAAATGGCTTACTTCCAACAACTAGCTCACTTCCAACTACTGGCTCCCTTCCAACAAATGGCTCACTTCCAACAACTGGCTTACTTCCAACAACTGGCTTACTTCCAACAACCGGCACACTTCCAACAATTGGCTCACTGCCAACAACTGGCTCCTGGCTCATGGCCTATCATTGGCTAGTTTACTCTATTTAAGTCTTAGTACTTAACTCTCTCTTTGAAATTAAGTTAATTTCAGAAAAAAGTTTAATTAGAATTTGTATAAATTACAAATCATTTTATTAAGAAAAAAAACAAATATTATATTTAAAGCAGTCATGTCTATTTCTAACTTATTTGACCTATTTGCGTCAAAGCTTTTGTAGATTGTGACATTATGCAGATTGCATTGTTGGTGTATATAAAATTGAAGAGTGTCAAGTCAGTGTTACCTTTAGGCGTTTGCTTCTTTTGTGATGGTGTCGTCTCTGATCTCCAACCATCCTCCTGATATTGACATACGTCCTGTAATTCACAGGGTTTGACAGGTCCCTGTCATCCACCGCGTGTCGTGAATAACTCAATCTACGATGCTGTAACAACAAAATGGAAACTAAAATTATAATTCAAACAAAATATTATTATATATTCAATGTTTATCAGCGACGATAATCTTGTATTTGACTTTTAGATTAGAAGTCTAAAGTAGACTTTCAGGTTCTAATTTACTTGGTTTCCCCCCTATATTACTGTACAACTTATAAATCATTCCTTTNAACTACAACTTGAGTTGTACAACATATGAGTTAGTTTTAGTGTTCTCAAATTCTGATAATATGATACAGAACTACAACTTGAGTTGTACAACATATGAGTTAGTTTTAGTGTTCTCAAATTCTGATAATATGATACAGAACTACAACTTGAGTTGTACAACATATGAGTTAGTTTTAGTGTTCTCAAATTCTGATAATATGATACAGAACTACAACTTGAGTTGTACAACATATGAGTTAGTTTTAGTGTTCTCAAATTCTGATAATATGATACAGAACTACAACTTGAGTTGTACAACATATGAGTTAGTTTTAGTGTTCTCAAATTCTGATAATATGATACAGAACTACAACTTGAGTTGTACAACATATGAGTTAGTTTTAGTGTTCTCAAATTCTGATAATATGATACAGAACTACAACTTGAGTTGTACAACATATGAGTTAGTTTTAGTGTTCTCAAATTCTGATAATATGATACAGAACTACAACTTGAGTTGTACAACATATGAGTTAGTTTTAGTGTTCTCAAATTCTGATAATATGATACAGAACTACAACTTGAGTTGTACAACATATGAGTTAGTTTTAGTGTTCTCAAATTCTGATAATATGATACAGAACTACAACTTGAGTTGTACAACATATGAGTTAGTTTTAGTGTTCTCAAATTCTGATAATATGATACAGAACTACAACTTGAGTTGTACAACATATGAGTTAGTTTTAGTGTTCTCAAATTCTGATAATATGATACAGAACTACAACTTGAGTTGTACAACATATGAGTTAGTTTTAGTGTTCTCAAATTCTGATAATATGATACAGAACTACAACTTGAGTTTCACAACATATGAGTTAGTTTTAGTGTACTCAAATTCTGATAATATGATACAGAACTACAACTTAAGTTGTACTAAATACATAAGTTGTTTCCATTGTTGTGTCATATTCATGTAAATTGAAGTTACTTCTAGAAAATTTGAAACCTTAACATCAGTTAGATCCATCTTTGATAAATTGTATTTGAACTCTAAGGCTCTGAGAACTAGTACAACGCAATTGGGACCGGACTGTTTTATGACTGTTGAGAGAGTTGCATGTTCTTCATTAATCGACGCAACTATTCTAAAACTGGTGATCACCTCAGAAGTGGTATTTTTGGCAATGTTGTGAATTGATACTTAAACATGCTTCAAAGAAAGAGGAAATTTCGAGTTCGTTCTTTCATTCGTGAAAACCAAACACGTTATGTTTTCGTGTTTAATGCATGAGAAATTTAGCATTTCAAAGGAATATGTTGGATGTTCATGGAAATGGCAGAAAGACTTTGCTCAGTAATTAGGAAAAAGAATACAGATTAGAGGAAAAGCATGTTAGTAGAAAAGGTCTACTGATAACTTGATTAGCTTGCCTGGCAAAAAGCACTTGATCATTTTTGAATCTTAATCTGACATAATAGTTCGAATCGCTCGATCGCCAGGACTCAAATGACAATGAAATTGTTGTCAAGTTTGCCATTTTAGAGTTGACTGCAGATTGCGTTTCTGTCGCACCATTGGATTGGGTACAGTCTAATAGTGAAGGGACAGAATCTCAAGCATCTGTTATCTGGCGATCTCTGCGATCTTTTCATATCAGATTGCAGTTGCGTTGTACTAGTGGACGCTAACCTAATTTAAACGTTTTAAAACCACCTTTAAACACTTATAATTAGTTTTAAATCTCTACCATCAATAACTATATTTACCCTTCTATACGGCTGGCAGAGTTCCTCAGCAAGAAGATGATGTATCTTAGCGTCAGTCAGATCTTTCTTAGATGGATTGTACTCAAGCTCTTGGAGATCTATATTCCACGTACTGTTCTCCAACTGGGTATAACTAAAAGACAAATATAATAAAAATTAATTAATTATTAAGTAATGATATTTAACAATAAAATACTACACTACAATATATACAAAGTTAATAAAGACATAATTGTCATTTTATAGCATAAAGAATTGAAATGTGGCTGAAAAGAATACAAATATGTAATATATATCAGCTTTTTGCATGGTATAAGTTGTATCATGTATATTATGCTTTTGTTTGTTTCTTTACGTCTCGATCAACACATCATTACAGGATCGTTATTAGAGAATGGAGAATCTGGTAATTTAACTCATTACTCGATGTGATCATCAGTGTGGAACATGTCTCGCCTCTGAGATTCCAACTCACCAAATATGTCAGTGTTTAGACCTAGGTTTCAGTGTGAAACATATCTCACATCTCTGAGATTCCAACTCACCAGATATGTCAGTNTTATGTATTAACCAATTAATATTGGGATATTAAGAGATTCGAAAATCACGAGTACTTGCAGCTAAGTTATTTTTATTGTTTCCTAAGTTATTGGGCATAAACCTTAGTATATATGCGCTGAAATAACATTTTATTAGTTCCCCATCCCACCCTAATATAAAAGTTATAATATAAAAAAAATTAAATGAAAGGCTAAAAATCGTGTAGTGTAGAGGAAGGAAAATAGAGTTGGGGTCCCGGGTTCGATCAACCAGGGGGTGGGGTGGAACAATATTTTTTTATTGGTAATAACAAAAAGTTAATATTTTCTGGCAATTTTCATCGCTCCACCGTAAGCTATTTGCATGAATTATTTTAAAATTTTAAGATACACCGTTTTTAAGTGGTTGGAGGTGGATTTTTTGGTTGAAATTTTGGTGCTAAAACGCAATGTTGGCTGTAAAAAGCATAATAGTCATAAAATGTTGTATGTATATAATTTCAAATCTAGACATCAGTAACTTTTATTTGATTCCCCTATCGCAAATTAAAAAAAAAAAATAAAAATGTTGAAGATTAGTACATTTCTGCGCAGCGCATGCGCATATTCATTGTTTCACCTCTGAATACTTTTTCCTACGTGTGGGTCAAAAAGTTGCGCCAGAATTTCAAAATTCAACTCTCTAGCGTGAACTGTTTGGGGCATATGAACAAGTACCAAATATCTCTTTATATGATAACAAATAAATTCTATAATGAATGATAATGTTAAATGTCAAGGAATTGCAAAAGTTTGTAGGCCTTTTATAAGATTTATTTTACATAAAAATTGACTTTTATTTTCTTAGTAGTATTGCACAGCCAACAAAATATATAAGGACGTCAGTTTCTATAGAAAACAAGGAAAATATACCCAGTAAAAGTTACAGCACAGAAATAGTTCAGTCACTAATCCGATCCAGACACTAACACGATCCGATCCAGTGTGTTTTGACTACTTTTGATACATTTTGCTTAAGTAGGAGAAATGAAGCTGTGTTTCTATTTTTGTTAGAGGGAAAATCTGATCTCCCCGTTACAAAGATCGATCGTTTAAATAACATTGGATCGGATGTAAAATTCCTGATCGTGTAAAAGAAGCCTCGGCAATTTCAGGTAACATGTCATACCTCTCTGGGATTCCAACTCACCAGATATGTCAGCAATTATCATCGCTGAATTAATATAATCCATGATATTCATTTTATGTTTCACATAATTTATATAATCGAGTAGAGTCCGGACGGCAACGACTCACCTCAAAATTATTTGATGTTGCTAAGCTAAGGCAACCACATTTATTCCAATAAAAATCAATGCTTGTATTGATGTATTTGTCTTCTTTGTTAATTTTATTTTTTTCATTAGTTTAAAATTAAGCCCAATATCTTAAAGGCTTCTAAATTTATAAAAGGTCTTATTAAAATTTTCTTTATTTTATTATTATATTAAATTATTCTTCTAGCCAACTCTAAGATCTGAAGTTTTAAAATATAATTATGTTTTATATCTAAAGTAATTAATCAATTATTAATTAATTTTTTTACAACAACACCAAAATTCACTTTAAACAACATTAAGTGCAAAAAATAATACGACATAAATATTGCATCAAATAAAAATAAAATAAATTGTTCACTGGTTTCAGTGAACAAAATGCTGATAATATAAAATAGAACAACTNTCCGCTTCGGCGGACACCGTACGCTACATTAGTGTTTAAAGTAGCTGTTAAAGCTAGTGGAAAAGGGCCCAAATAAGTAGCTCAATTGTTAGCTTCAAACATTGGGTCTGTAATATTTTATCTATCTCCAAAACCGATTTGAAAATGTAAAACACAAACTTCCAATTATTTTTTTATGGAATCAATTAATCACCCAATATTTTCAATCTATCCTTTATTTAAGGTTGCTTACATAAATAAATTCAAAGTTCGATTGAATTTTTTTTAAATAATTACTTCGTTAGATAATATTTTGTTTAAATAAAAGGCCCACTAAATCTTTCATACAACCCAAGTGTCGTATGAATAACAAAAGAATGCATTTGAAAAAGCTTAAAAGCAATTGGAATTCGCATTTTTCCCAGAATAATATACGAGCAAATTGTCAATGCAATTTTGAAGAATCGATTTTTGATTCGGAATATAATATATTCCGGTTTAAGTGAGCATAGTTAAATGCAATTTGTCATTTTGAATGCGGCGACTAGGAGAATGCTATTGCAGTTGGCAGATTAACCATTAGTTCTGGATTATTGATCATTCCAATTTGAGTAATCATTGACCGTAGCTAGTTTAGCTATTCGAGGATCGCCTTAGGTTATTGCATAATTCAATTGGTTCATAATCAATAAAGTTTCCTTTATGACCTCTTCTGTCATTATTCAATTGCATTCAATTAGATTCAAATACGTTTGGTCTAAAAGCTTTTGGAGTCTCAAAAAAACAATTGTCTTTTGGTCAAATGCCATTGGTCTTTTCGCCTGTTGGACTCATACTCTAAATGTACCAGAGAAGATGCCAAATAAGTAGCTCAATTGTTAGCTTCAAACATTGGGTCTGTAATATTTTATCTATCTCCAAAACCGATTTGAAAATGTAAAACACAAACTTCCAATTTTTTTTTTATGGAATCAATTAATCACCCAATATTTTCAATCAATCCTTTATGTAAGGTTGCTTACATAAATAAATTCAAAGTTCGATTGAATTTTTTTTAAATAATTACTTCGTTAGATAATATTTTGTTTAAATAAAAGGCCCACTAAATCTTTCATACAACCCAAGTGTCGTATGAATAACAAAAGAATGCATTTGAAAAAGCTTAAAAGCAATTGGAATTCGCATTTTTCCCAGAATAATATACGAGCAAATTGTCAATGCAATTTTGAAGAATCGATTTTTGATTCGGAATATAATATATTCCGGTTTAAGTGAGCATAGTTAAATGCAATTTGTCATTTTGAATGCGGCGACTAGGAGAATGCTATTGCAGTTGGCAGATTAACCATTAGTTCTGGATTATTGATCATTCCAATTTGAGTAATCATTGACCGTAGCTAGTTTAGCTATTCGAGGATCGCCTTAGGTTATTGCATAATTCAATTGGTTCATAATCAATAAAGTTTCCTTTATGACCTCTTCTGTCATTATTCAATTGCATTCAATTAGATTCAAATACGTTTGGTCTAAAAGCTTTTGGAGTCTCAAAAAAACAATTGTCTTTTGGTCAAATGCCATTGGTCTTTTCGCCTGTTGGACTCATACTCTAAATGTACCAGAGAAGATGGTATATTGAAGGATATGATGTTCCTCATTTTACTTCCGCTACCGGATGCATCTCCAGGGAAATTGAACATTGTCATGTTGACACGAAAAATCAACTAACTGCTGGATAGATAACTTCAATCCAGTTTCTTGTGCCTCCTGTCACCATGGTATAAGTAAAGCCTATTAGAGACTCAGTCTTCACCAAAAATCCTGGATTGCAATGAAAAATCATTCTCCTCTTAAATTTGGCGTCAAGGATATAGAAGATGGACTAATCAGAATATTGCTGATCAAAATTAATTCAAAAATTTTCCATTTCCTTATTCAGCCATTCCTATAAATGCTGCTCAGCCATTAGTATATCATTCACCTCATGTTATAGAATGTTATTTAATCAGAATAGTATACAAATTTCTATTGGTTGACTATTTGATTTGGTATCACCATTGATCGACCATCCAATAAAGAATAATTATAATAGATCAACCATCCCATTTGGGTCACTATTGATCGACCTTCCACATGGCATAATTATTTTTCGACCATCCAATATGGCACTACTATTGATCGATCATCCCAATTTAGTGTCGCCATTCAATTAAATTCTTTAGTTACCCTTACTGAAATTTAAAGGAACTATGATTTAAATGAAAAGGGGGTCACAACGCAAAGCAACTGAACTTTGAGAAAATGCGTTACCTCAACCTGTTCAATAATTTATCTACTATCTACTACCTTCCACTAAGGTTGGCACTAGTGTAGTTCCTAAATATGGCTGACATGGATTCAGTGTTCGAGATGGCTCCGACTGCACTAGCGTTCCTTCTCATGTACTCGATGGCGTCTTTCATAGCTAGCTTGGAGTACGTCTCAAGAATCTTCGGTTCTGCTCCTTGATGGTCTTTGATAAGAAGTGGTCTGATAAACTGATTGTCAAATCTTCTAAACCTGTAACACAAATGTATTTATATCGATTAATTTAAAATGAATAAAACCCTTATCTATCAACTGTCTTTAGTAAAAATTTAATTTGGCTATTGAAATTAAAGGTATTTATGGGAGAAGAAGCAAAGGAAGCCTTGAGCAGTGCATTGCTTTCATAAGGCTCGAATTCTCATTATGAGGATCCATGCAATGTGTCCACCTAGCACATTAGATCTTCAGCAAAATCTACTGGATAGAAAAGGCGATCTTCAGCCTCATAAACTAGACAATACGTAAGATAATAATCTTTGTACAGACCCCAATCATTCTATCTATAAGACCCATTGTAACTTGTTGCTCCCATAGTTATAATTAATATCGTAATTAGTACCAAATTATAATATAACTATGTATTGTTGTAAAAAAGAATAAAAAAGTATATACTTGTCTCTTAATCTATGATTGCCATGGTGACCCAAGATATCTTCTATTCCAGCCATCGTATGATCTATTAACTGTAAGTAATAAACAAATATTATAATTATTATTTATATATTTTATAATTTAATAAAAATAATAGGACAATAATAAGTTAGTTTGTATGTGCGATAGTTGTCTCAGAATACTTTTTGATTTAATTAAAAAGAAGTATATATTTACCCTTTCATGTATTCTTTCGTTCATTGTTGGCTTTCTCTTTTCAGCCCTTTTAACATTCAAAGCTTTTACCAGAGGTTTGATGGTTATTCCCTGGAACATGAATAAAGAATACAATAAGTCTTCAGGACATGGGGAATTGAGGAATAAAAGAATATGGTTTGGAGTTTGGTAAATAACCATTTATGACTGGATGGGGTCCTGGGGTTCAAAAGTTACGGAAAAGTAATCTATAACATATTTGTATGTAATATGGATAAAAAAAAAAATCTATCCATAACCAAAACTAAACTTTCCCATGAACGAGTAGGTACATGGTTACATAGATTACCTGAAAGAATACTGTGAAGTAGATGACAGCTATGGTGGTGGTGACGAACATGGGTTGTAGATTGATATGAGACGGATCTATTAGAAGAACTAAAGCGAAGGCGACAGCACCTCGTAGTCCACCGTAAGACATGACGAACGTGTCAACTACCGACAACTTGATCAGACGGAATCGATTCACTAGAGCTGTCAGTATCACCACTCCTGCAACAGAAAAATCAAAATTTGACGATCATTTATAAATTGAAGCAATTATAAACTTAATAGAAATCTTCCTATGTACATATATTAAAGAGAAAATTTGTTTGCGTGTCAGCCAAAATCTCAAGAACCACACAAAACGAATCGTTTCAAAAATGTTGGCAGTACATTTATTGCTTATTCCGATGTTTCATAATGCTATATAATAATGAATAATTATTATTTAATTGAAATTTGTAAATAATTGATAGTAATAATCTGCTTCCTATTTACTCTAATTCTCATTCGAAATAACTCTCTGTGGAGGAAAACATAAAAGCCTTTTTGCTCGTCATCTGTTAAGGCCCCCATATACGATCAAACATTTTGCGCAAAATGTTTGATCGTGTATCAAGGCCTTTAGACGAATAGGTTTTCACTAAAATTCTACTGAAGACGTTAAATACTTTCGTAGAGTCGATAGTTCTTCTAAAGTAAGTATCTTTTGAGTAACTATATATTTATGTAAAATGTATTTGCATTCTACATTACCAGTGACATGACTGTAAAATGTTGGCATCTGGCTAACTTACGTACTATTACAAAATTCATAGGTAAAGTAAGCGAATGACTTGGAAATAAAATAATGAAAGTTAGTGATTGCATTAGTTAGATAAGAATCGATTTATGTTTTCCCACGTGGAACGAAATCTATAGTTCATGCACAATCGAATTATAAAAATGATAACAGTGTACTCTCAGGATGTGTTTGCGGAATCGCTAACCATATCAACAAGGGTAGCAACACCAGCAGCAAAACTATGGCAACGCCAGAAGTTGGAAGTTGGAAATTGCTGGGTAAATATAGATCCAGTTTATACTATTAGGTATTTTATTGCACAGAAAACGAAGAAAATTGTTTATTCAGATGTTAAGGACATTACTCGAAACAATCACATTATATTATACAAACACCAAATATTGCATAACAACATAACATGTAAGCTGTTGTCTAACAACAAGTTTGTTCCAACCCCTCTATTTGTACCGTTCTTTGTATCGTCCCACGGATCGTTCGGGAATCGTTTAGGACATGTTTTATACGCATGCGCTAACATTGTACTGTAATAAACTCATGTCAGGTTGGAACGGGTTTAGGACTATAACTCGCACCGTATTAAAAGCATTCAAAGTAACCTAACAGTTAGAGAACCTTCCTGTTGACACGTGTGACGATTGACATAACTGCGCATGTCATACACACCAGTACTTGTTATTGTCAGAGGTTTGTTTCGACCGTGCAGTTAACTGTTCGCAAACGATCCCAGCGCGATATTTTCAGCCGTGAAATTTGTGATATTAAAGCCTCGTCGAGACTGCCAAACCGAACACAGGAAACAAGCCGAGCATTGGTCTCTGCGCATGCCCAGTCTAAGATGCGCAGGCGCACTTCAGATTGGGCTTGCGCAGAGACCAATGCCGGCCTGTTGCCTCTGTACTGTTCGGTTCGGCAGTCTGGACGAGGCTTAAGCCCGAGTAATTCACTCTTTTTACTTCTTGACTTGATAGATATCAAACAGATGTAAATATAGGTTTGGTATGATCAATATAACAAAGTAGGATCTCAAAGATCAAGTATATAAGTTATATAAAATTATTTATAAAAGGAATTGATTCTATTAAATAAGTGAGCATAATTGCATAAACGTTTTCTCGTGTAATTTAAAATTGTCAAAACGTTTTCAAAATATAATTCTACATGGTTTTCATAGCGAGTGTTAAAAAGACATTAGTATGTTTCTTCAATGTATCATTATGATATACACGAACTTATGGGTTTATAATGACTTAACATTATGTAATTTGGAATGACATTTAGATTTCCATGACTTCATAATTCACCTGGTATTTACAGTGACTTAAGTCGTATGTAGGTAAATCTCAAAGAGTAAGAGACGTTACACTTTATCTCTCCCTAATGATTACTAAATTTCTACATCGTCATTACGTCCTTTGAGAACTTAAATAGTAGTTAAAAGTAGTAGTTTGAAGACATCTTAACATTATATTTCTTGAACTTTTGAACTTTGAACATTGTATTGTATGTTGAATACTTCAAATTTCTATCTTTTTAATTACAAATTTCTTTCTTTTAAATAAAGTCATTTAATGATTAATTTGTTTTCTTTCTTATTCTTATCTTATCTTTTTGTAAAGGTCGGAAGTAGATTTACTATTTGATACATATTTTTGTAGTTTCTTTTTAAAGTGAATTAACGGCGTTTGTATGTTTACACTTAAGAATGATGTATAAAGTATAGTGTGGAAATTTATATATGTATTGCAAAGAATGTATTTAATATATTTTTATAGTAGTAAACAACAAATATTATGTATCCGATATTTAGCAAGCTTTACTAGTTGCATGCTTCATCTGTTTTCGCGTGAGCTAGGATTATTATAATACAATTTATGTTGTTTGAATTAAGTGGTTTGTTTTTGAAATTCGTTGTTTGTTTTTTACTTAAAGAATTTATGATTAAGAAGACCTAGAAGCAAGTGATATAACGCTGAAAACGATCTACAAACTCAGGGATCTACAAAATTCAGACCTTGAGAACTGATTAATTTCATACGAACTTAATTCATTTGATTCTCATGAAGGGTAATTGGTTCCTGAGCAATTATTTTCAGCTGTGAACATAGTCATTGGAGGTTTTACTGAATAGTTGTTCATGACCTGATCAACACGATTATTAGGTCACTAAAGTATGGATTGATCAGCCACTATATTCATGCGTCGTTTACTCGATCAAGTCGTCATCAGTGTATAAAAATATCTTATCCCTTTGGGACTCGAACTATACATGACGGTTTAAGGTAAGGACACTAGTTTTCAAGCAAAAAATAGATTTTATTTTCATGATTTTCATGATTTTCTTATGAACCATATTGTTTGTTATAAAAATTCCCATTAGATTGTTACGGCTTAGTTCTTTTCGCACTGATCAAGATATCATTTGGTCACTAATAGGACGGATTGTCAGCCATTTTATTCTTAAATCTACTAGATGAAATCATCAGTGAATCAATATGTCTGCTCTTTTGGGACTCGAACTATTAGGTCACTTACAGGAAATGATCAAGACATCATTATGTCACTTACAGGACAGATTGTCAGCCATTATA